>DF241740.1:0-73022 GCA_000507305.1 Breviolum minutum Mf 1.05b.01
CTAAAAATGGGCCAAATCCCAAAAAGGAAACTAGTGTCTGCCAACCATCCATCAACAGTAACCATCTTTGGGGGGCATTCCCTTACTATACCACCAATTGGTCGCTGAAAAAATTTGCCCCAGATTTTCCTGGGGTTTACCGGTTTACCCTAGTACTTCCCTAAAAACTAGTCTATACCTGTTAGTTTCAGGGAGGGTTCTTAACCATTGGTTTCCTGGTTGGTGGTTTCGATTGTCAAGTCTCAGAGCTCGAGCTTTGAAGCTTCGAAATTTGCCTGGAAAAACGACGACTGGGTGAAACGGAAGAGAATTCCCCAGGAAATCTTTAGTAATTTTTTTGAAGGGTGAGTTGGGCCTGATGATGGTTTTGGAGGGAGGAAAAAAAAACTGAAGATGTGTGGTGTTTTTTTCCATGGGTTTTTTGGTTGGTTCCATGGTTTTTTTGTTGCAACACTTCAGTTATGAAACTGGAAATTGGCTTTGTGAGGCCCACATGTGTTTACTTCTGTAGAAATTGTCGAAGCATTTCTTGAACAGCTTGTTTTTTGGCATCCAAAAAAAAAGAATTGAATGGATTCCCATATGAGGGTCGGTGTGGTGAGATGTTTCACAAACAACCAACGAACGAATCTATTGAAAATGATTGCTCTGGATCTTTTGATGTACTTTCCAAAATCAGCCTCTTATCCTTCTGCACTCAAGCAAAAAGATGAATTCCCTTCCCTATCCCAATCATGTCTTGGTGTGACCTGACTCAAAAGCGCCTTTGGATGGGATATTTTAGTTCGTAGGAGGGTAATAGGTGAATTTGGGGTTTATGTTGATGCAAAATCCGTCAACGTACAACACCACCAATTGTCGAAGTCACATTAATTCGTCTAAAATGAAGATACTGACACATCTATGTACCCTCCCTAAAACCCGTGTATATACCTGCCCTGAAACCAACATGGAATCGGACGGACATGTGAACCCGTTTTTGGAGGGAGGGTGTTATACGCAATATAAATCTTCAAACAAAGTTTCTGTTTAATAGATGACTCTGACTATACCCAAACCCACAAAAAACATCTGAAAACAATAAACTATACATAATCTAAATAATATTGTATTTAGTACAATGCAATACAATACAATGCAATACAATATAACATAATATAACATAATATAACATAATATAACATAATATAACACAATATAACATAATATAACATAATATGACACAATATAACATAATATAACATAATATAACATAATATAATATAATAGAAAAGAATAGAATAGAATAGAATAGAATAGAATAGAATATAATATACTATAATAAAATAGAATAGAATATAATATAATATAATTGAATATAATATACTATGATAGAATGGAATATAATATAATTGAATATAATAAAATTGAGCATGATATAACATAGCATAATGTAATTTAATATACGTAATATAATATACATAATATAGCATAATATTATATAACGTAATGTAATACAATATAATAAAATATATATAATATAAAAAATATCTGTACATATATGTATGTCCAGTTTTCCTCCGGCTCCGTTCCTTTTTTTCTGCGCCTCTGCATCCAGGTATCCGCCGACGAACGGTTGATTTCCTCAAGGCCCAAGGCTAAACCTGCAGAGATCCCACGGGATTCGCGCATCGAAATCCCCCCAAGGAAGTCCCAGGAGAGAAACCAGGCTTTGCCCCATGGTTTCAACTGGGAAAATGGGGTGGTACTGTTGGGATGGTGGGCCCCTAGCTGTTTAACGCCCCCAAGGAGCCCTTTTAAAGGTGATATACCTAATGAATACCCACTATAGTTGATTATTAATGGTACCTACCACCTGGGATGTATTTGAAACCCTGTCAATAATGGGATACAACTATCAACCTCAAGTGGTGAGTTTACCGGATTTCTGAACCATCAACAGTAGGATCAGGAATCCCGAAGAGTATTCAGGGAATCCCTCTAAAGGTGCTGATGGGTATTCGCAGATGGTTCCGGAAATAGGTGCTAGGGATCAGGGATGCAAGTATAACCCCGTACAGAGCAATTTTCTACCTAGAATATAAGTGGCATATACTGCCAATTGAATGATTATATGCTACCTAACATCTGTTACCAGCAGAAAAGTTCATTGATCATGCACCACCTCTTAGATATGAAATCCTATGGAAGAATTGCTATTCTCCATATCAACTAGTGCAATATTTCTTCCATCAACAACTTTATAGACTATCTACATGTGTAAACTTCCATTTATCTAGAGATGTGTGTACACACATAGATCCAATGCAAACTGTAAAAGACGTTTATTCCGTGATCTTCCTTTTCCAAATGCAGAGACTGGCAGAGGCGGTTTTTGCTTACACATGTGTGGTTGGCTACCTCCATACATTCCACAAAGTGAAAAAAACAAACACGCGAACCAAAACCAGCACCTTCAGTTCTTGTTTTTGAGTCTCATCGCCGCCACCACCACCACCACCACCAGCACCACCGCACCAACACCACCACCGCCGCCACAGCAACCGCAACGGCAACGGCAACCTTAACCGCAACCGCAACCGCAACACCAACACCAACAACAACAACAACAACAACAACAACAACAACAACAACAACAACAACAACAACAACAACAACAGCAACAGCAACAGCAACANAAACACACACAACAACAACAACAACAACACACAACAGCAACAGCAACAGCAACAGCAACAGCAACAGCAACAGCAACAGCAACAGCAACAGCAACAGCAACAGCAACAGCAACAGCAACAGCAACAACAACAGCAACAGCAACAGCAACAGCAACAGCAACAGCAACAACAACAACAACAACAAACAAACAGAAAAAGACAACAACAGACGTTTTTAACGGCAGAAATTGACCCCCCTTGCACAGCCCTAAAACCACCCAGACGGAAGACCTGGAGGTCCATCAAAGTTGCGAAAGGCATTATACCGATCGAAGGCAGCCATTGGGTAACCGTGACACCACCGGGCACAGGACGGTGGGGGAGGCGTCCTACGGTGTCAGGTTTTCCAATAAACTTTTGGTGATTGAAAAAATCGATGAACCAAAAATGTGTCAAGACATTTTCTGAAGAAATTTGTTCATGTTTGTTGGTTCATTTTCAAGTTGATGCAAGCAAGATGGTTGATGTTTGAGCGAAAAGTGCTGTTGTCTTTGTTTTCAATACCAAAGCGTGTATCTGATTGATCTGGATATTGAGAAACAGCCGAGATAGTGCCTCATGCGTGCCCTTGGATTAAGTACGTCTGATGTCCCACTATCAAGCCGCCTTGTAGAGAGCCAAACCCAACAAAAGCAGACAATGGTTCTGTTAAATACATGGATTCACTGGATGCGTTCATGCACTTGAGACTGCCAGAAAAAGGTATAATACACATCACTTACAGTGCAATAAACTGAAACAAATTGCTTCTCTCAAAATGTTCACTTTCCGTCTTTTTTTGGAGGTGGATTTTGTTGCCCAAAGATTCAGTCTATTTGGGGGAAGCCTCTGACCCCTCCACCTGGGAATCCCAGACTCCAACTTCTCTTGCTGCTTAGCGGACAGTAGATCAATACCCACCTGCTCTCCTTCCAGATCTGCATATAACTGCGACTTGGGTGCCTCATTTTCAGCAAGGAGGCAGGCTTCCGGTTCCCTTGTGGGGTTTCACCTGGGTGGGTTCCCCGGTTGTTACCTCATTGAATCCGACGAGAGTTGACATGGCGTAACGGCGCCAAAGGTGCGCCTCGTACTCCGCACCAAACATCTTGTACATGGCATCCTGTCGCTCCTGGGGGAAATTTACCAGAAGACTTGGAGTTTGGTTGATGTCTCCGTGCCAAATAGTGTCCACCCAATTTTTTGTGGGAGACGGGAATTCTGGGGATTCCTGTATGAAAAGAAGACAGGTCTGGGTCAAGAACAATGTTTCACCCGAAGTTGGTTGGTTCGATATTTGGGCATGGTGAGCTCATTAGACTCTAGCTGCGATATGCTATGATCCCCCTAAAAAAGGACATCGCTGAAAGAAAGTTGATGATCAGTTTCAACCACTTGGGAATTTCAGTTTCAACCACTTGGGTTCAGTTGCAACCACTGAAGGTTCTGTTCAAAAAAACATACCAACCAAAAGCAGAAAAACCAAAAGCGTTGCCATCGAACCTGTGTCGCATCGCAGATGGTGTTGAAGGACATGAAGTGCTCCTGCTGCAAGTGAGTGACACCCAAATCTTTGGGGAGTCCTTTAAGGTCTGGTGGTTGGCAAGTACCATGGATTCTAGATGCAAGTGAAGCAGATTGTTACAGTATTTTGTTTGAGGATATATCTCAATCAAATCACTATACCCAAACATTCAAAGCCAACACACAATGATCTCAAATGAACCCTTCCAACTTGTCAAACGAGTGGCGTTGATGTTCTGCGGTCCAAATTTCTTGATGAGGGTCTGGCGGCCAATCGCTGTCAGAGGGCACAGAATTCCGTTTATTCATGATTCCCAGCCAAGGGTGATGTCTACACTCTGGTAAACTAACATAGCAATGGAATATCCCCATGTTTAATAGGAAAATCATCTTCATTCCGGGGTCATGTTCCATTGCTATGTTAGTTTACTAGAGGGTAGTTTCTTGAAGGGTGGTTGTTCAAGCACCCCATTCTTATCAAAAAGTTAGATGAAGGTTTGGGATTCATCACAAGAGTAAAAAACACACCTTGGTTCCCTTTGCAGGTTTCTATAAAAGCAAGCAAATCGCAAATTCGTTTCTTTCAATGTCCAGGGATGTCCTGTTGTGAATGAACACCTTCCAAAACCTGTGTGTATCATGTTCTAGTTCTCCCCTCCCCATCACTATGAACAAAAAAAGTTTGGATCATCCGGGTAAAAACCATTCCAAGATCCAAAAAATGGATCATCCAACAAAAAATGTCATGCTCATCATCCATTATGGTGTCTCAGATCCTCCCATCATCAACACCCATTGGAATCCACCCATAGCTCTCCCAACACTGCAACCCGGATCCCCACCCTCTCGAAGAGCTTGCCAATGAGCTCAGTCTCACCCTGGGCAAAACACAAAGGGATCCCAAGACCTAATGGAGTCCTGAAACCCCCACTTGCAACCTGTCCCGGCTTAGAGAAGTTATTTTTTGGGGCGGGGGGGACGTAAACTCAAACTCAAAGGAGCTCCAAGCTTTCGGAGTCTAGATTCCCTAAGAAATTCTTTTTTGGAGCACCTGTGTTTTTTTTCGGTAAGAAAATTGCATCATAGGATGTGAGGAAAATGAACCATGGCCATTTTCCAACGTTGGATTCTACCCGCTTCCATCAAATAGGAGTTGGGGCCTTTGCCTCAATAAATCTTCTCAAGGACTCAGCTCAAGGGGATATTTTGTGGCAAACACGAGGCCAAGGAGTCATCGTATCTCAGTCCCATGCTGAAAAAATATATACCCACCTGAAAATGAACGAATGTCAGCTGCAATAAGACCCATTTTTCAAAAGGAAAAATATCAATTCATCCTTTTTTTGGGACCGTCCCATCAATTTTCAGAAAAAAAGTGTAGAGCCCTGAAAACTAACATGACATTGGAAAATTGCCCATTTTGCACAAGAGGAAATGTAACATCGACTCATGAAAATGGTGGGATGGAACCCAGCCAGTCATGCTAGTTTTCGACCAAAATCTCCAAGAGATCCCAGCCTTCAACATGGTAGTTTGGTTGGCCACGCCCAGGCAATTCAGATCCACATCAGGATCAAAGCCTTCACTCATGGCCTGTCTGAGAGGGTGGGGAAGGTTCCCACCTGGGATGAGTAGCAAAAGATGGGGGACTTTTTCGGAAAAAAAACGGAAAAAACTGACATTTTGAATTTAAAGACTTCAAACTGTTTAGGTAGATGCTTTGAATTTTTCCAAAAAATGGCAAGAGATCAGGTTTTGAGCCGTTGGTTTTTTTGGGAGTACAGTAACTGAAAAATTCCTCTGAAAGAAATTCTGGGAATTCTGGTCCAGTATGTTTCTTAACAACCTGGCATCAAATGATCATCCAAGTACCCATTCAACTGAACCAACCAACCGGTTCCCCCAACTGCTGGGTCATATTTCTGCCTTCTTGAACTTGGACATGAACTCCTCAACCAAAACAGCGGTAGAAAAATGTCACATGTAGCAACGACTGCTACTAGAAGTAGTAGCTATGCAACTTTGCTTTTGCATGAGGTCGTTCAATCCATCAGAAGCTTAGCCCTTGAAGTATGTACTGTAGATATATATGGCCTAAGCCCCCCCTCCCTCCGGATGTGTGTGTATATATATATATATATGTCTACTAGGTATATATATATATACACTCAAAGGATCTCAAAGATGACTTATGTCATCCTGATTCCTTTGCAGGAATCCCCATTGCAAAGTCCCTTAGTTTTGATTAAGTGTGTGTCCTCTTTGTTGCCATTGCCCAATATGTAGTCGGCCACGTACTCAGCTTCGCCCATGTTTTTGAGCACCAAATACCTCACAGTCATCAGTATGATTGTCCGACCTAGCCAAGGCAAAATAGATGGACCACTTCCTTTAGACACTGCAGGCTTCCTTTCTAGGGTCGCAAAGTGGGTATCACTGTTTTTACCAGGCTCACGATGACCGTCGTCGTCATCGTCATCCTCATCCTCCTCCTCCTCCTCCTCCTCCTCCTCCTCCTCGTCCTCCTCCTCCTCCTCCTCCTCATCATCATCATCATCATCATCAATACTACGGAATGACCATTGTATATAGTACTATCTCTGAACTCACTTTCTGAAACCCAAAGAATCAGAAAGATCCTACAACTCTTGGCATCATATCATCCATGTTTTCACCATTCTCCCGACTTTTTTTCCAGAGCACTTCTGCGCGAAGGACTTGGTGGCCACCGTCTCCTCATGATCGTACCTGTAGGTTTTTGGTGTCCAAGTGTGACACTTTTCACCCCCAATGTCTTGGTGCAAAAAAGTTGATGAAAGTCCATCCAAAAACCATCAACCAGATTACCAGATGGTCGGATACTTCACTACAAGTGAATATACCAAGTTGTTTAGAGCTAGAATGTCCAAAACTGTTGACTTGTGAAATTTGGTGATGTTCCTACCTATGAACTTGGTGGGAAGCAACACTTGAGTATTCTGAGAGCTTGCGCAAGTCGATGTGTTCAAATATTGAATGGAACATGTCCCAAAAAATCGGGAAGAAAAATAAATGTGCAGCAACTATAAAAATTCTCCATGTCTGTAGATAGACATACTGTAAATGTTATTGAAAATGAGTGATTGCCAACATCTGTGCCTAGACCTGAGGTTATCATGCCTCCAACAAACATGGTTTAGTGAAATATACCTGACCCAAATTGGTTTATGGTTGGTTTCAGGAATCTTCCTACCACTTTCACCTCCAATTTTTACATCTCAGGCCCCGTTTCAAGTGCACTTGCCATGGATGATGGCAGTGTGCCCCTTCTCCTGTGGGTTTTCATCATCGGAAATGGCCAAAAAATTTCGACACATCAAAATGGAGAAAGGGCAAGACGTCACCGACCTCAAAGAGCTCGGTTTGGTTCCCAATTTCACATACTGTTCATGGACGAAATCCTGCACTACCTGGTATGTATAAAACCTTGTAAATAATGGGATAAACTACCTATCAGCTGGTGCAGGATATTGTCCATCAACAGTATGGTTGCAAAAAACCATCCATCCAATTCATCCAGGGCCGCCGGCGGCTTCGAATGGAAAAAAACGGAAGCCACCATTTTCCAATCCGAAAAAACACAAAAAAAACCTCCTTCCGGGACCCGATTTTCACCCCATGAGTTTGATCCTTGCTCTTTTCCACACTCGTCCAGACCTGGCTTGAACGCAACCAATGCGAAACAAAAAAAATGGCGAGGAGGGTTTGGCAGGGCCAAACAAAAATACTGTATGTGATGTGGCACAGCGAAACGTGCCAAAAAAATGAGGAATCGTTTGTTTGAATCATAGGCAGCCGTATATTCTATAGGAGTTTCATCCAAAATATATCAAAAAAACGAGAGAAAAGTGGTGTTTTCTGACCGCATCCCCAACCTTGGAGACCCATGGACAGGTCGTATCCACAATCTGTACATTCTTCTCCTGGCGCGAAGGCCAGTGAATCGTCTACATTTAAAAAAAAAAGATAGGTATGGTTCAGAACCACAGGATGTCACAATAAAATGTTACTACTTCAAAGAAATTGTTGCAACATAAGGCTAACACACCAGTTGAGGTAGAGTATGTTTGCAAGCACTCTCGTATCAATCATTATTTCTTTGGAACAACCATGCAGAAACCACATGTATAAGGGACATGTTACTGTTACTGTTGTGTTTGGAATCGAGATTGGTGGAGTCCCTAGAAATTCAAGGGAGAAAAGTTGCTTTGCTGGATTGTAGCACTTCAAAACAGTACTGACTACACTTGACTTACATATTTTTTACCTTTTGTGTTGCTACCAATCAACAGGCATGTCCATTTGTGAAAAAATATCTATGTATATGTAGGTATAGGTAACCTCACAACTATCTCACTATCACTTGTTACTAGGCCATAATCCTCAAATTCTTGGCAAGAAAAAAACAACGAAACGAAACCATACGGTATGGTAGACCAAAATCAGGTGAGGGGTACAAGATGGGCTCCTACTAGTTATAAATGGAATTATAACCCCATAAGTGGCCTTAATTATAACTCTTATTATAAGTGGAGCTATTCCCCTTACAAACTGGTAGGGGCCCACTTTGTACCAATAGTCACAAGGGTAGTCCAAGTAGTGCTCCCTTTCCTTGAAGAGAGCCATTTCGTCCACAGACGCGCCAAACGCGGGCAGGATTACAACCTAAAGATTCATGAGCAAAATGGGCCCCAGGGTTCCATACACACTCCAAAGATTCAACGAATTATGTATTATATATACGTATACCTGGAACCTCTTTGTCCTCTATTTTGGGGTTTGAACCCTCCAAAAGAAGGCCCTTTCCATTCAAAACAAGGGTGGGTTCCAGGTATATATATATATATACATATATATATCACGCCCTAGAATCTCGACCCTTGATGAATTTAGAATCTCAAGAATCTATTTTGGGGGGCGAAAAAATCGACTTTTTGAGAATACATGTATCCGTCATTTATACGTATATTACATGTAATCATAGATTTGTACAACATAAATTCATACAATTCTTGCGTATTTAAGTAGTTACATCTATAATACGCATCCATTCCCAGCTTTGCTATTCAAAACATAGTGTTATTTTCCCAAACTCAACAAAAAAAAATGCAAGTTGTCTGCGAGCCCTCTGAGTAGCTGACATCACCTTCTTCCACTCCAGAGTAGTCCTGGAAACAGAAGCGATTTTTAGGGGAAAAAGGCAACAATTTTCCACACAACCGACCCGAAATCTCTTCAAATGCCATTCTGACCTTGCCACCATCCGAGGTGGTCTGTACAAACTTCATGCCCTTGTCGGACAACTGCTTGTTCACCTTGCATGGTGTGTTTTTCTGCCAAGAAAAATGGCCCCGTTGAAGCAAACCACTGGTGAAAGGAGGCATCTGGAATCAATAAATTGTGTAACCCAACACTGGTTGGTCAACCACTATTCATCTACAATCTGTCAAAAAAAAGTTCACACAGAAAACCCACGCCAAATGCCAACAAGTGCGTAGTAATTATTGGTGAGTGCAACCCTGTCAGATGCCATTCTTGCTCTGACTAAGTCCGACTTTTCAGGAAAACTCACAAAGCACAACTCTGTTCCAAGGGCTCCGGCAGATGGATTGTGAATGATCTCATTCCTAAGTGCAGAATTGCCACCGTCAAATAAGGCTTAGGTTACAAGGCCATATGAATGATACTATGGATATTCCACACCCAGAAAAATCGCCAGGAAAAACCTTTAAACACTCACATGTGCATGCAGACATATACAGAATATCTGTGTATATATATCTATATATATATATAATTATAGCATATAATTATAGCATATATATATACATATTATAGATATATATATATATATGTGTACGTACAAGCAGTTACATGTTCATGCCTGCTTCAGAGTCCAAAGTTTCACGATTCCTCATGGTATACCATCTTTCAACATAGTGCTTGCGTACCATGTCTGTCTGGGCCAAGCGACGTGACCCAAATGTTCTTGTCTGGGAAAAAGTCGCGTGCCTGGCTAAAAGTCGCCAGGAAAAAACACATTCTTTTTGACAGGTCCAGCTCTCCTTGAGAATCCAATTGAAGATGGGTTATCATCCATATGAACAAGGCAGGATCATCATGATACTGCTGACGAACAATTCATCCCCGGACCGGGGATGTATGCAACCCCGTGAATCATTGGAACTCAAAACCGGCAAAGCTATGAATCCTTGATTGAAAAGGTACAGACATCACTGTGCCCCCATGAGTTCTATCCGTTTTGGAAAACAGGTCATTCTCCACTCAAAACAGTTGCTGATATCCGGCCAACCAGCTGGTAGGTACCTAGTCCTTGATGTTTGACGTGGGTATCCATTTGAGGTAGATTCAAAAAGGATGGCTTCAAACCATATCCCATCAAAACCAAAAAAAGACAAGTATCAGCTGACAGTCAGCGCGCAGCTGTGGACAGCAGCAGCACAGCTGATAGTCACTTGTCCCAATCCCCATCCCTACTGTAGAAGGATGGGAGAAAAAAAACAACTCCGAACCACAAAAATCCAAGAAGAACCATACACCTCTTGGAAAAAGTGCTAGACAATCCCCACATTCTCTTTCGAAATCGGTCGATCTGGACACCAACATGTTCTCTTCAAACTTCAAGCTTCTTTTAAAAAATCAACCAAAAATGCTATATATCTTTTCTGGGGAAACACCGAAAACCTCATGAAAAACCAAACCCAAAAAATAACAAAAAGGCCGCCTTCAGCCGCCCACGTTTTTTTTTCCACCCCCACCTCGTAGGCCATGGCAACAGCCCGTTCGACGCCCCAGCAAAATCCATAGGACCTCAAGGAAAACCCCATGGCGTTTGGTGGTGTGCCAAAACGAAAAATCTGGCGACAAATGATTGAGGTGAAAATTTTCTGACAAAACTCCAAAAAAAAACATCCTTTCATACAAAAAAGAACATGTCTAGAAGGACATTGTTCTCCTTTAACAAAACATTTCTAGCGGGACATTGTTCGTTTTGTTGTCTTCATCTTTTATAAATATTGTGGATGTTTCTTGTCTTGCCGAACCAACTGTCTGTCACCAAATTAAGCCTTGATGTGTTTTGTGATGTTTCAAGCTTCATTGAATGAATTTCTGGTGAAAAAAAAAACTACTTCGCCAACCCCCTAAAACAGTTGTCATCATATCAGGGCGTTTGGGCCCTTTTCGGTTGGGGTTTTCCCCTTTGCCGAAACTGAAGGTGCCCCCGCTCGGCCAAAACAAAAGTGATGTCTCCAACCTCAGCTTCCATATGTCCCCATGGTGTGTCTTCGGCAGATCCAGTTGGAAAGGGGAAGATTGCCAAAAAAAAACACAAAACACCAATGAGGTATGTTATATTGATGTATTGGTGTATGTATAGATATATATACCTGGAAGCCAAATGACCTTTTCCAATCAAAACAAGTGTCATTTGGGTTCCAGGTATATGTATTATGTACATAAAGAGATATGCACCAGAACACTAAGGGATGTAAAACAAGGTGGATGACTCTTCATTTCTGGCGTAGGAACACATATAGAGATACAACAAGCAATGAGATTTTCCCTGTAATTAAGCCGGAAAAAAATACCAAGATCAATGGTGGGGATGTTTTCAAAGTAAGGCTTAAGAATCGTTGATTTATATAGTTGGACCCGAAATTTTCGCATCTCAAGGAATGCCTTTGATTTTTCAACATCAAGAGCGGTCCGGGACAGATTTCGATACACTCCAATCATTCATAGACCTGAAATGTCGGATCATTTCGAGAGGATTCGCTTCCTAAACCACCATTCACAGTGACATCATTTGAGATTATTCTTGAAATTCGCCCGAACGGACCTGGAATTTCTTGTTCCACGAGGAGGTGTTTAATATCCCCCCCCCAAAAGCCGTCTCTTTTCAAGTTGTTTTCATCAGATTTCTTTTCTAAACATCACAATTGCCCCTTCAAAGTAAATCGTAGGAACCCAAAAATCTCATCCGTTCATCAAAAAGTCGGTTTAGTTTTTGGTAGAGGGAGCAGATCCTCAAATTTCAGTTCCTTTGGAACATGCTAATGTACAGATACACACATGTTGCATTCTCCTAGCTTTTTTTTTAGTCGCAAAAAAAACACATAACATATGTTTGGAAGTTCCACATCTTCCTAGTCACAGTTTTTTCTTACCAAGGTACACCCAAGACAAGTCAGGAAATTACACATTCCTAGCAATTCTTTGTGACCTTTTTGGGATAATGAACTAACCTTTTATGTGACCTCCAATTAGGGGATAAAGAGGTCACGGCTTGAATCACCTGCTTGGTGTTCCCCCATGTCTTGGCTGATTCCAAAACCTTCCCCCGAAACCTTCGCTGAGGACAGAAACTGTCAGCTTGAAGCCATTCTGCCGAATCTGATATTCGTGATGCCATGGATGTTGGTTTCTCTGTTCATCTGGTTTTATTCCACCAAGGGGAAGGGGGTTTCAGACCTTTACCCCCGAAACGAACAGCATTTTACGCCCCTGAAAAGGAAGGCCATCCAAAAACGCCCCCCAAAAAGGAAGGCCTCACCGTATACCAACTTTTTCCATTTTCAGAGGCGAAAAAGGATGTGAGTTTCAGGGAGGAGTTTTTTTTTCAGCAGCGAAAAAGGGGGGGTTGCAGCTTGCATACTCTTATGAAATATACACCACCCAAATTGTTTAACAAAAATTGAAACCTAAATTTCAAGTTTAGGATGTACTCCGAACACCCCGAAAAGCACATGTTTCAAGGCAAAAAAACGTTGGATTTCAGGCTGCCTGTGGTTGTCGTCGTTTCAGCAACTCATTGGATGGGATCATCCCATGACGGACGTAAGTGGTTAATAACCATGGTGATCGTTGTTGTCCCCTAAGTGGGGTTGTGGGACCCCTTCCAAATGGCCATTTTATGGCTGGAAAAAAATGGGGGTGATCCTAGCCACTTACGATACCTGGGATGATCCTCCAAGTAATAGATATGATGGTTTCAAATTGTCCTTGAGGTGCCCCCGAAGCGGGAAAACTCCTTGGCTTTCATTTCCGAGATGTTTTTTTCTGGAAAGCCCCAATCTTCAGGTCCATGTGCAAAAGCAGTACACTCCATGGAACTCTTTTTTCCCCACAACTGTCAGGAAAAAAACTTCCTTGTTGAGGGTAGTGGATTGCACAAAGGAAGCTTCAAATACACAAAAACCATCAAAAACCAACTTTTTGTTTCTTTCTACATTGTTTCTTGTTGGCCAGTCCGAACCCGTGTGGGCTGTTTTTTCCCTTGAATATTAACGGGGATGCCGCCGGGTTTTGCCACTAAGAAGACTTTCCGACTTTGCAATCGCCAAACAAACCCCCCCCCGGCGCCTTTGTCAAAAGCTCACTGCCACTAACCTCACGCTGCAATCTAGCATGGAAGAGCCAGTCTATCACTCTACCCTTCTTTGATCTCAACTTCCATTTTGGAGGCCATTTGGGTGTTTCCGTAAATGGTGGTACCCCCATTTCACACCTTTTAATGATCATTTTTAGCAGGAAAACCCCATGGTTGTTGGGGAAACCCACCATTTTAGGAAACCCCCATTTTTAGGAAAAAAACAGCCAGACTACAAATCGACGATCCGGCGGCTTGAGACTTTCCAGCTATCACTTCGATTCGATGGGGTTCTTTTTTTCGGTGGGATCCAATTTGTTGTACCTAAGGACAGTTTCAACAACTCGCTAACGACACTAGTCCACTTAAAGACCTGGTGATTTCTTGTGGAATTCGTCTATTTTCCTCCAAAACTCTGACTATTCAAGTTGAAATGATGACAACTATATAATGGATGACATTCGTTTTGTCCAATCTTTCATTCACAAACGGAGTTAGCGCTGGCATGTTCACTGGCATTTGTCAAAAAGCCCTAAGAGCTTGACCTTTTTGAGGCTTTCCATTGCACCATTCATCTGAGTCCTTTGGCGCGGTTAACCAACGCCTGACACATCAACCTCCATGGCGGCAATATTTAAAACTGATTTGCATGGAAACTGGGCTTTGATTCATGATGCATGAATCTACTCTAAAATCATCATATTTCACCAACCTGGATTTTCCCGAAATAAGGAGATTTCCCTTCCTTAGCTACCTTTTGGGGTGAGGTCGTGTGACGTCGCTATAATTGGACCAGAATGATTCCTGCAATACAAATTCAGGTTTAGTTTAGGGGATGTGAACACAAGATGATTAAATTAGCCACAAATTTTTGATGTGACCGACCGACCCACAGGATCACCAACCAGCATCATCCTGATGGTTGCAAGGTATATATGTAAAGCTATTAATGGATCACTTGATTATACACAATCATATGTAAGCAACTGCACCTTTCGCACATCACATTCTCCATATAAAAATGATTAAAAATGTCTCCAAATCCATCCTCTCTCCCTGGGAAGGTCTTTCAAATCCATCCACTCATTTCAACTGCCATTTTTCCAAAAAAAAAAAAAGAAGAGAGAGAGAGACAGAAAAGCACTGTTGTCAGCACGGTGCAGTACGTCTTTACTTCCAAAACACCACAAAAAACCTTTGCCCAGTCTATACTTGTCTTTCCTTTCCCTCCAACCCACCCACACCTTTTGAAAAATAACAACCGAAAGGAGAAATGTCGGTCCTGCCAAACTTGAAATAAGAGTCAGACCTGAAGTCCGGGGGGTCGCTTTTTCATGCTTGTCTTCTGGGGGTTGGACATTCATCACTTGCTTATCGTTCAATAAGCTCTCAATAAGACATTATTTCTGGTCCTTCTTTGGGGAAGAGTAGAAGACAGGATTCCTATGATTATAAAGATATACCCCAAAAATATCTTAGGAAAAAAAACAGATCAATAAACAAACAAACAAACAAACAAACAAACAAACAAACAAACAAACAAACAAACAAACAAACAAGTAAACCAAAAAACACAACAAAACAAAACAAAACAAAACAAAACAAAACAAAACAAAACAAACAAACAAACAAACAAACAAACAAGCAAGCAAGCAAGCAAGCAAGCAAGCAAACAAATGTACAAATGTTGGGTTGGCACCAGAAAATGATACCGGTGCCTCCCCATTTTCCAGATGTTAATTTTGTGGGCAGAATTTCAAGGAAGGTTGATTCTTGGCGAGAAAGTTGGCTGCTTCCCCTTAGGCCCAATAGGATCGAAATCCCTGAAGATGCACTTCAAAATCGCTATTCCTGGGAACTAGGCCCTCATTTCCAAAATCCATGCCTAAAAAAAACAAAAAGTCTACCCAAAAACGAAAAACGGCCTGAAATCCGAAAAAAAAAAATGAACAACAAAAATTGAAGTCCCCCAAAAAAAACCTGGGGCATTCATCCAAATGTTTCCTACAAGTGACGGGCCAACCCCATTAACAAAACACTTTCGACACCAGGTCCGCCCAAGGAACTTGGTCAGTTCTCTTCGGAACTGTTTGGTCTTAGCCTTGGAGGTTTCCAACTCACCAAATCTCAGGTTGAATTGCGGGAGAGTTGATGTTAGGATCACTGAGGATCCTAACATCAGTTTTTGCTGGTACATCAGAAGATTGCCAAATATGTCAATATAATGAACGTTGTGTACATTATGAAAAAGTGTATGTATGATGATACATATATGTTAGAGGGAGAGAGCAAGATCGCTGATGTATAAATGGATACATGCAACCATGTTTGATATTCTATTCATCTTCTATTTTTGTCGTTTGAAGTTTGAACCCTTTCAAAACGGGTCTGATGTAAACAAAACGAAACAAGGGTCATGTTCTGTTTGATGCTCCGTGTGTCAACAACGACCCATGTTCAAATTGGACCCTAGTCATATGCCATAAATATCTGCAAATATTCAACAGAACTAACAATGGTACTCATGTACTTGTGATGATCTCAAGAATTTCAGTCACCTCGGAATGGCGACGAGAGCTTATCAGCAACCCCCTTACTTTCTTTCCAACGATTTAGCAGCTCCAATTCTGCATCGAGGCTTTTTTCATAAGCAATGTCAAAAAAACACAGTTTGATTGACTCAAATGTTCGATTACTTTTAAACGCCCGTCCATGAACCATGACAGGTGTCAGATCGTCACCAATCTGGACTTCAACACAAACAAAAAGTCTGCAAGCTAAAAATGTGATTCAACTACGAAATACTTAAATGTTCAGCTTTCCCTTTTAAATCATGGCTTAAATCTTTTCAAAATGTTCCTTTCTTCAGCTCCTTTTTTTTCCTCGCCCTCTTGGCGTTGGATACCACCTCCTCCTCCTGGCCGTGCCGAAGCTCGTCTGCCGCCACCTGTCCCGGGCGGTTTCCGGGCGTCGAGTGCAGCTCCTCGATGGGTACATCGGGCAAACCTCTGGAGGCTGTTGTCCATAACCAGCAGCGCCATAAGAAACGCCGCGGATCGCAATAGGGATCACGGCCATGAAACATACCTGGGCAAGGATGATTTTTTTCAAAGGATGATCCTTTTCTTTAAGAATGGTGAGAAATCTTTGAAAGTCCAGTAATAGTAAAAATGGAAAACTCCCTTACCCCTTGTTCTCTTTTCTGGAACGGAAAATAAAGATCTTTTAAGGAAACTTCATGTTTCGAAATTCACGGAGAAAACTCTTAGGGGAAGATCCCAGCAGTTCTGGAGAGGCTTGAGAGGTCACGAGGGAATTGACTTCTTTCCTTCTCCACCATATTATCCGACCGAATGCCCTCCATTCCTCAAAGAAGAAATGCTGGCTAATCATTGTCACTTGACTTCTACTGAAACCAATGGAGCTAATATGGATATTTTTTACAACGTCCACAACCACAACCACAAGCATCATCCCTTCATGTCCCCAAGCCACGATAATTGTCCACCACTAAGGCATCTCCCGGTCGCAGAAATACACGCTGTGCTCGGTCGGCTGCATGTTGGATGCAAGCATGATACGTTGCCAGCATCTTGGCATCCTTTGCAACCAACTTCTAAATGCCGCTTCATGTGTTTGTGTGTCATGTATGATAGTTATCATGTATATGCACATATATATATATATATATGATTATATGTACACGAACATATGTGTATATATATATATGCCAATGCCTCTTTGCTATTTGACAAGTTGTATATTTCCATGAAGTCCAAACACTTCAAATGCCACATCAGCGCGGCCATTCCATGGCTGCAAGAACACGTTAAAACAACGAATCTGACTACAAAGCTCTCATCCATGTTTCCATAACTCTCAAGTTTTCATAGTTTCCATAATCAACTTCAAGAATTGGATCAGGATTGCGGGAGATGGAACCTGCCACAGCATATCTCAAAATGACTTCCACCATTTATTTTTCCCCCCTTTCCCCCCCCCTTCCACCCCAAAAACTCCACCTTCTCAGCATCCTCAGCTTCCTCTCGTACCCGTTGCGCAGCAAAGGCCATGGGTGGCCCAGGTAAACGACAGCGCAAGGCTTTGCGATCTTCGGGACCTCGCATCAGCACAGGCGTCACGCTCAGCAACCGCGAGGTTTGATTGATGGGCCGCTCCTCAAGGGCTTTGACCACCCACCTGGGGCGGGGTAGAAGATGAGATGGTTGAAACAACTGGGGAGTTGAGTTGATTCTGATTCTTAAGTCTTAAAGGTTTATATAAAGTATATAGGTCCAAGTAGGTATCAATTTCCAGAAATTTCAAGAATTTCTTATGGAAGACTTACGACTCATTCGGATGACAAGTATGTCAGGCCACTGTCCGTAGAATTACATCCTGGGTCTCTTGAACCTGGAGTCTTCCTACCCTCCAGAATCACAGTCATCAAATCACATCTTCTCCTGGTGGCCTGCAAATTAAGTGTGACAACAAATACTGAGAAACTAACATACCAAGCTGCAGTTTTTCCACCCATAGCATACCATAGCTGCATGTATTAAAAACCTATTGAAAACAAACGGAGTTTCCTGGTTTCACCGGCACCTTCCCATCCCAGCCATCCCAGGTGGACCTTGTCTCAGGGTCTGCTTCAAGATCCTTCAAGATCTGATAGCCATCAATCAAGAAATTGCCACCTCCCTCCTGGAAATCACAAAAGTCACAGAAATTCCCAAAAAACACAACCCGAAACACGAACACACCAAACTTCAAAAACAAAACGCGGCACAACAAAAGAGAGATCCCCCCAACAACAACAACAAAAAACACATCATTTTGTTCTGGATCAGCATCCATAGGCGTGTAGAACGGCTGCCCGTTTTTTCTTGGTGATGTAAGTATATGTAAATGTGATGATACCTGACAATAAATATGAGATTCTCTGGAGACAGTGGTATCATCTGATTTACCCCTTTGCAGTTCAAAAATGGAACAGTTCACTAGGAAGAAAAAAAGGTCAGCAAATGAGGCAAATCCCAATCCCATGTCACGCCAAACCCCGGAAAAAAAAAGCGCACCTCGCATGCATGAGCACAGAGCAGCAAGAAATAGTCTGGGAACCTTCACAAAAATTGACAGATGAGAATCTCATCGGCTTATCGCAATGCAGCCAGTGATGTGTTTTTATTCGTTGGCATGACATGGGTTATCAGTTGAACTTCGCAAAATTCAAATTGGAGCTATGAGCGCAATAATTGGTGCATTTTCACCATAAGTGAGGGAGATATATACATATATAATTTATATAATCGTTCCAACTGATCAATCAAACATACAACCCCCTTTTCCATTATCACTACTCCACCACAGCCCATCCACAAAAAAAACACTTGGCTCAAGCGAAATTCTCTCAGCTCCCTAGAAGGGGTCGGTCACGAAGGTCGTGAAGGTCGATGAAGTTGGTGGCAACAAAAATCCCCGTTTTTAAAGGGACTGTTGTTCTGTAGACAATACCTCTGAACCAACCATTGATTTTAAGGGGACATGTTAGTTTTCAGTGGAGTAACAGATGCTTGAAATGAAGTTCTGAAAAAAAAAAAAAGACACATGGTCTACCAGTGAATCGACGAAGAAAAAAAACAAGAACATGAACCCCAAACTGACAAGTGCAGCTTCAGAAGCTTGTCTCCATAGGCATGGCCATCAGTATGTGCTTTGAAGGTGTCATCCTGGCAACCGGTACTACGGTACTACCACCAACACCAAAAAGCACTACACAAAGCACCACAAGAAACACTGTTCAGCTCCCCGTCCTGTTGATGTACAAAGATCCTCCTACCTTGCCAACCAATTACCCTCTGGTAAACTAACATAGCAATGGAAAATGGACCCTTTGAAGATGTATTTCCTATTAAAAATGGGGATTTTCTATGGCTATGTTAGTTTACCAGAGGGTAATATGGCAAGCATCCTGTTTCTTGATGATTTTGCCCATCAATCCAGAGAAACCCTCCATAAATGAGTTCGAAAAAATCCCTAGGAAAATAACCCAACAACTCACCTTTAGTGGTGGCGGCTATAAGTACCAAGGAACAACTCGAGGTTTACAACCATCCAAAAGGAAACACTCGTGTTTTTTTTCAGAGAAACTAAAGAAGGGCTGTGCCCTCCACAAGCAATCCATTCAGAACCATGTAATATATTCACCTTTAAAAAAAAGACGTTGCTTTATTTCTTGCGCTTATGCTTAATGTTGGGTGAGGAAAAAAAAACGACAACTAAAAAAAAAAACCTTTCAACACCCCCCTTTCGAAAAAAAAAATCAAAAAACCTCAGGAAATTTGTTGGGGTTTCCCCACCCCAAAAAATAATAAATACCCTCCTCTGCCGATTCAAGGTATTTCCCCCCAGCGGCACCTTCAAGATACCTCGTTGGCTCAAGATCCGTTCCGAGACCTCCGCCGGCGGAGGCGCTGCCAAGAGCTCTTCCTCAAAGAGGCGCCCTGGTAGTTCTTGGGCTGCCTACCAAGGGGGGTGGGGTTGGGGTTGGAGACCCGGGGATAAGGAAACATGGATTCCAGGAAAAGTGGAGAAGAAAATGTTTATATGTGAAGTTAGTTATATAATATGATATCATGAGATTTTTATTGTATATCATAAATGACGATGTAGATGTGATGTGTCAATGAATATTGACAAAAATGCTCAATCTGATACTGATACTATGCCTTACCAGCTTTTACATGACTTGAATCCCCCCCCTTGGACCTTCACACACTCCAGTCCACACAGGTGTCATCAACTGTCATCAACAGCTCACGCCTCATAGGTAGTCTCACATCCTTCCAAAATACAGGCGCCATGTTCATGCAAGGCTTCCCTAACAGCCTCCAATGAGGTCACCCTTGGGCATGTCATGGCAAAATCGTGAAGCCACACAAGTGGTAAAGTGTCAAGTTTTGGACTGGAAGGCAAATATGGATATTTATATTATATAATATAATATATATCCGCCGACCCCTCGCCTTTTTCGAGGGGGAGGCGAAANGCTCTTGAATATATATTGTTGTTTCTATTTCTTTACGTATGTATACAGTATACATCTATATAATCATTGTTTAGTTAGTTGTTTATTCGTTTATGTATTTACATCACATGATGATTACACGGTTTGCTGATTGAGACTCTTTCGAAGCAAAAAAAAACATGAACCGCTTGGAAAGCAAAATTCCTGATGAACCAGAAGGCTTGATTCATGAACACAAATCACTCACAGAAACATAATGAAAGCTGCATGAAAGGCTTCGCAGATTTGCCAGCAGTTTTGTATGCATGTTGCATGTATGCTTGAAAGTATGGATCAATTTAGATATTTCAATCAATGGGCTGAAAAAATGCTGAGCGGTTGAAAAAAAAACATATCAGTCTATCATAGGCTTTTTTGAGCGTCATGACGCTCCAAAAAAAAACATGGGATTCATGCATGGATTCGCTGTGTTCAAAGGGCTGCCAGCGGACCGTGATGGACCATGAAGTTCCAACTTGAATCGAGACAAGCAACGAAAAAACCATGATAAAGCCACTGGAGAGTCGAATTGCAGGTCAAGGTCGTCGTCATCATCATCATCATCATCATCATCATCATCATCATCATCATCATCATCATCATCATCATCATCAATCATCACCAATCATCATCATCATCATCATCATCAATCATCCTGGTTTTCATGGGTTCCATTCCCTCCCCATTTCGGGATTTTTGATTTATGTAATTCGGGCCCCCCAAACTCGATCCACAGTAGGCAATCCCGTGCTGCGCATCAGGCTTCGCCGGGACCTTTGAGGGTTCCAGGTGGTTTTGGGTGAGGCAAAGGCCCTATGAGGAAAGTTCAGGGGATAGGGGTGGGCCCCCAAAATGGATGGTGAAAATAATGGAAAACCCTATTAAAATTATTAAATTGGATGATTTGGGGGGAAAACCCACTATTTTCGGAAACATCCATTTTTTGGGAGGCTACGTTTAGTTTCAGGGAGGTGGATATCATTTACTACATCTTATACGGGTGTTTCCAAAAATAGGGGTACCCAACAACCACAGGAAATTTCCTACTAAAAAATTTCTCAGCACTTGGGGTTTTTTTGGGGGTACCATCCTTGAAACCAACATTTTTGCCCCTGAAAATGGATGGCAAAGGAAGACGATCCTTGCCTTGAAAATGGATAGCCTATGTTCAGGTGCGAACTGTCAGTTTCAGGGAGGGTACATCTTACCTTCTCCAACGTTGTCATGCCGAACAAACTCGCGAAAAAGTGAGTGGAACTTATCCAGGATAACTTGCCACACAGTAACGGGCCCCATGTTATAGATAACTGCTTTGAGGATTCAAAGATTCCCAAAAATGTTTCCAAATGTGTGCCAACTTTCTTGAGTTGGGACAAGAAAAAAAAACAAAAAATCTGTCTTTAGCCAGTTGATGTGCCCATCCCAACACCACAATTGAAAAACGCCAGCCAAAAAATCAAAATCGTTTCTCAAAAAATGGCGCAAAACAAATGGAAAAATATCGAGAAAAAAAAACGAAACCAACAGTAACCAATCAAAGGATGGCTCGCACCTTCGGCTCGCCGCCAGACCTGACAGCTCGCACCACAGCGGCATCGGACCGGTGTTCGGGTCCCGAAAGTTTGTTCATCGCACAGGTTTTGCGAACCACTTTTCCACCGCCCCTACATCCAACTATCCCCTGACATGAGCACTCAACGCCACCGCGAAGTCTTTGATATCGCGTCAGCTGAGCTCCACTCAAGCTGGGGGCATTCAGGGTTCGTCCTTGAGAACTGAAGTTTTCCACCATTTCAAACTGGAAGTTTAACATTGTGGCTGGGGAGGTTCATCCCGGCCGCCGCGGCCAAAACATGAGATCAATCCAGAACCCGCCACTCGAGCGGTGGATCGCATTTGGCCCCCTGAAGCATTATCCACTTTCTTTGTGTAGCGAGCAATCCTCATCCATGTGGTAACGGTGTCCCCAATGCTGAGAATGTAGAGGAACCATTTCACCAGTATAGCAGGCACGGTAAATGTCAAGTTGAAATCGATGGAGAACATGAAGCTCAAGTCCAAAAAGAAAGTGGGGAAATTATTGAAGAAGAAGAGGCCCACCACCGGGAGCAAGCACATGGACGCAATGCAAGTGATGAACAGAATCAGCCAAAACAAGACATGACGGACATCGCTCTTCTCCTCCCAATTGATCCATAACAGGATGAACAGAACTAATGAACAGGGCGATATGATTGTAGCAAGAAGCATGATGACACCCCAGCCAGGCATAGTCTTCACCACCATGATGTGTGTCTTTCCAATCGTTCCTACGGAACCCAAAGGCCCAAGAATCTCATTGGCTGTAAGACTCAAGAAAATGTACTGGAAAACCTCCCACAGTATTTTCTTGCAATTCCCCCATTCATCAAAAAGTAGAAACAGATGCATCTCAAAATCCACAAGTAGGCAGTAAGGATGGAAGCGACAGACAGCCAAGCGATTGGACTGTAGAGAGACAGCCCACCATCGCCCACAAGTGCTCCATTCACGGGGCACAACTCATCTACATTTACATCTGAAGATCGCAAAAGTATGTCTAACACGTTAGCCGAAGGTAAGGCTGACGCGTTAGCCCCAGAACCGATAGCTATCTCTTCCTCTTCCTGGTAAACCTCACGGCAATTGCAGCCATCCCTCTTCCATAGGTTTGGAAGGCATTTGTCTTCCAAAGACTTCCAGACCAAATTCTCCATGATTCTGTCCCTTCTATTTTTGATTTGATCTTCTGAAACCCCACAAGTAGCTGCGTCCTTGCTCGTGCTGCCTTGAATTATGTTGAGGTCCTTTTTAAGAAGGAAGCTGTTCCCATCTATGCTGAAGTCAAAGCTATTGTTGCCAGCGTACGTTGCAACCATTTCCTCCGTTCTTTTTTTGGCGTCCTCCAACACTTTTGGGGTTTTCCCTGCGATAAAATAGCAATAACCAGAAGCTAAAGCCTGTGCATGATGCGGGTCGCGATGAGTGAAAGGGAACTGAAGGGGTGCTGCTACCGGCATCGCCAGAACTCCAGGCGTGTTTGAAAGTGTAACGACCACGATGAATGCTGCCAAGCAGTTCACGGCTCGCAGGACGAGCAGGCAGCCTCTCAACTTGAACTCAACCTTTTCGAAAGGGTTCTTGACATTGCCATCTGCAGTCATTGCAGTTCCAATTCGCCAGATCTTGGCGGGAGAGAGCGGCGGGTGGTTTTAAGTTTCGAGCAACTTGGCTGGGAAATCATGAGATCGGTCTCGTTGAAATCAGTGCCATGTTCACCTGACACAGACAATATCGGAAGTGGAAACACCCAGTTTTCAACGCATCTCAAAAAAACACCCCACAGCAACCTTCAAGATGCCAGGGTTTTGGGATTCAACTAACCATTCAGGACATATCATCACTTCCTTAGAATCCAAATTTTTGTCGGCAAACTTAGCTCAGGGTTTACATTCAATACATCACTAAGATTGATTCACATCATGTTGAACCCTTTTAGGATGTAACAAATTACTCTCAAAAAAACGTTTCGGCTTCTCAGGTTGATTTGTTCAAGGTTGGACATGGGTTGGGTTTAAAGTGTAGATCAATCTGATGATGACATCGACCCAAAACACCAATTTTGGGCTTCAAAATAGTAGGTTTAGGACCCCCCCATTTCAACCAGGCTCCATAGGAGGTGTTGAAACCATTGATATCCATTGATGGCATCAACGTGGTCGTAACTGTGAGACCATCTACCCGGACCTACAAAACTTGCGGCCGCCGCTGCAGAGATGGCCTGGCAGGTGGAAGGATGAAGATGACAAGGACAAAGACCATCAATCACAACAACAACCAACCAAACAAACAAACAAACAAACAAACAAACAAAACAAAAACAATTACAAAAGAAAGTACAACAAGTACAAGGTCATATATATATATATACACACACATTTCCTTTTGGCATCAAAAGTATCGTTTGTATCACCCTGCAATTCATTCTCCGGTTGTTCAAAAGCTTATAATCCCAACAGCTGATGGCCTTTGATCCAGAATCAGCAGATCTGGCAGGCTGTCCCTGAGGGTTGCCTGCCATCAACTCAGATTTGGTTCAGGCAACCCGGGTAACTCCCATTACATCAGCTCGTCATGATTATTTGTTGATTTTCGATATCCCCATATATACACTACTTTATACCAACTATACATTGCCTATTGTGATGCTGAGATGTTTCTTTGTACCACCTTTTCACGGGACCGGTATACTCTGGATAGGATTGCAACAAAAACAAACTTACTGAAATCACACGTGTTGCATCCGAAATTCATCAAGCCGCTTCATGTTGTTTTATGAAATCTACTATAGATTCCGTATCTGATTGCGACCTACTTGTACAATCTGTAATCTACCATGACCTCAATGTTGTTCACCTTTTTGTCAACAAAAAACAAATCGTTTATCAAAAGTTTACCAAAATCCAGTCATCTAGTCGTTGTTTGATTGAAATCTACCGTTCATACACATCCCGCCGGGTTGACAACCGCGCTAGTAGTCATTCACTTTTTTCAAAATCGTAAAATCTTGAATCATAAAAATGTTGTTTTTACTGAGGCGAAATGACGATTTTTCACAGTGTCGATTTCTGGAGAATCCAAAAAACAGCCCGAAAAAGCGTAACGGATTTTGGGTCTGTTTTCACAAAACGCCGCGAGGGTTGCTTTTTTTGCGCGGCCATTTTTCGAGTTTGTCATCCTGCTCACGAGATGGCTTTGCCAAGTTTTTGAGCCAAATCCTTGTTTCCATTGCTCCAGCGCCATTGCCACTGGCGCAAATGGCGCATCAAGGAAGAAGTGTTTTTTGAAGAGAGCGATGGCGGTATGGACATGTGTTGAAGTATGTACCGAGGCAGTCCATTCCGTAGCACTTTGAACACGAGTTACATTAGGTTTGGACATGTGTTAAAGTATGCCCGAATGACAAGATACATGGAAACCAAGGAACATGTTGAAATGTGGTGTAACCGCTTGCGCGGTTTCCAACCCTCTAGCATACACATGTCTTCCAGAAAAATCAGGGAAAATCAAAAAGAATCGGTTATTTGTTGCTATTCATGGCCCCCTTTGCCCTTTGCACCTCCATGTCTCAGCGTGGAGACGCCGTGGCTCACGGCCGGGCCCACGAAGGCAACTGGCAGCCCCAAGCACCCCATCGTCACCCCATGGATGTATGGAAGCTTATGGCAAGGCTAGTCAGGTGGCAACAGAAATCCCTCCCAACAAAAAATCTGCCTAATTTGATAAGCAAGGGTTTGGTTTTTTACTTCCAACCGGAAGGAGACGAAATTCCAAACCTGGACTCACCCTGGTAGGTCACGCCCACCGGGTTTCACCCACTCATCACGTGTCAACCCAAATCAAAGGCTCCGTCCCCCAGAAATCCTCCGTAAATATGTGTTATATGGGTGTTTCCGAAAATAATGGTACCCCCAAATCATCCATTTTAATAGGGTTTTCCATTATAAACCGTCCATTTTGGGGTATCACCATTTTTGGAAACACCCATATAGTTCTGTGGGAAACCACTGGGTTCTTCGGCTTTGCGATGAACCTTTTCCCCCGGAAAAAGCAACATCACCAAAACGAAAAATCAATTATGAGTTCAATCATGTAAGCCCTTCAGCGATGACACTGAGCAGGAAAAAAGAACCAAAAAGGATGTACATATAATTACAGTATTTACTCTTCTACCGTTCCATCATCGAAATGCGATATTTGGGATGTCGCCATATATGAGCTTTCCTTTCATTTCCTTTCATTTTCTTAGCACATTTTCCACTCACAACCATGATTATGGGGGTAGGGCACACGTGGTGAAACCCCTCGGTTTCATCGCTTTTCCGCCTGAAAGCTCGGCCATGGTTTTCCCCGAGGGATTTTTTTGTTGGAAACCTGAAGGCTCAGCAGATTTTGGTTGGCAAATCTCAACCACCTGGGTGGAGGTTTTTGTATGTTTTTGTGGTGTTCCCAACCAAAAAAAATGTTCCCCAAAAAAAAATGTTNAAAAAAATAAGTTCCCCAAAAAAAAATAGTTAGAAGAATCTGACCAGTTTTCATTTTGGGATTTTTAGGATACCATGCAAAGAAAACAATGGAGGATGGTTGAATCTCAGCATATGCACCAATTTTGTTGGATGGTGAGCCACCCATCAAATTTTGCTTTTGTGAAACATCTGGATAAATGCAAGTGCAGGATGTTATAGTAGGTGCCGTTCAAAAGGACCTATATAATATATATATATTATATTATATATATATATATGCTAAGCGCCAGAAGCAATTGCTACACTTAGTTCGAAACTGCATCTGCTGTTTAAGAAAATGTTGATCTCAGGCACGTACCGGGCACAAAAGTAACGGACTGTCTGCGTGACCCATTGAGCCGAAACACAGTTCCAAGTCATTAAGTGCTGCTGGGATTGACAACCTGAAGGTGGTTGCACTAAGATGCACCAATGCTGTATCCAGAAGTTCCGGCAGCCTACTCGAGGAAAAAAATAAACATGTCACATCTGTGCCTGTTCGCATCTTCATGGCATGTTCCAGACAGGAAAAGAAATCAATTGAGCAATTGGAGTTGAAACTTCCCAGACAAACTTCTCAGATCTGATCCATCAAACAAAAAACAAGTGCCCCAAACCAACATAGTCCATGTAATTTTGCCGCCATCCCAGCCAACAGCTTCATTTGCAGGAATTCTGGTTGAAACATCCCCCCAGTGCAGGAGATTCAGTTTCACTCAATGACTTTTGTTCTTTTGCGCATTCGTTTTGCCACCGGAAAGGGCTGGCTTCCTTTCGGCCTTCAGAAATTGATATCTTCACAAACCAAAAAAAAACTTCTGACATGAACAGTCTCATTGTTGACATCTTCCATGGGGGTGCCTTTTTGTTTGACTGAAGATTCAACTGAATGGGATTCAACGGCCTTGGCCAGCACCTTCCCTTTCAACATCATTCAGACAGCAACACAGCTGCTTTTTGGCCCACTGTTGGCCATTGCTCGAGGGGTTCCTCGGGAAATATCTCCAAGTTGCCAGGCTCCGGAGACCGAAATGTTCCGTTTCGAATCTGGGCGGGCTGGGTTTTGTTTCATACAAATCACGGAGAAATCTGAACCGTCAATCTATCACATCTCATCTGACACATCTCATCTGAAGAGATTGCACTTTCACAAAACACACCAAAGAAAAAATCAGTCATGGCTGATAGTTCTTTCCACCGTTCCAACTGTTTGGAACGTTTCTGAAGCGTAACAATTACTTTCCAGTCGGCTGAGGACATTCCAAACGTTGTAATGATTCTATCCAAAGGTATGTGAAATCACAGTCAGAGGAAGGCATTCCGTATACAAAAGTAGTAATGCGTATAATCTATAATAGCCACAACAACATGGGAGTTTTGAACCACCAGAGGGATCAGAGATTTATCTCCACAAAAATGTTGAGCCAGTCATCTGCTGATATTTAAGAAGAAAGGCATTGCAACTTTGGACGATCTGCTACTTCTGTGGCTGCAAGTCTTGCAATGTTTCCACAGACTCTCTTTTGAGCTCCGGCAGTTTTGATTCCTGAAGAAAACCAAGTATGGCTCGCTTTGAAAACAATCGTCTTGAAAAACAACCTTTAGTATACTTTTTTCATCATATTCCACCAGTTCTTTAGATAAGACCTACATAGCTCTAAACACCAACAGCTCACAACAATAATCCAGGAATCTTTGCTTCGACACTGCCATGACATCTCATTCTTTCTCTCCCTGTTTCTCGGCCCCGAGCTTTCACGGCGACCGAACCGACACCTTTCCATGTGAAAGGTTCCGTCAGGCCTGAGGGGGTTTTCCCCATGCCTGAACCACGAGCGTACATCCCTCAAACTGAGAACCTTAGCCGAAGGCTGAAGCTGCTCAAACAGGGCAAACAGGTTGACCCATCCAAGATCTGATGGATGAAAACTGGTTTCATTCAATCTGTTCAATGCTCCCAATGTATGGCAAGTGGGGATGTTTTTATAGCATCCTTTCAACCACTAGTCATGGTGCATCCCATGCTTCCACTGCATTTTTTCAGTGACCACCAGGATATGCGAATGTGTCAGGCCAACAATGGTATCCAAATCTTCAACACTTTCAGGAAACTACTTCATCTTCAGGCCCTTAACCGCCTTAACGAATGACAGGTAAAAAAGACCACCCAACTGCCTATTTCGCCACAATTCAACAATCAACAGTATCGCCATCCAAAAGGGGAAATTTTGAGAAAATTGCAAACTCTGATGGTCGTAGATTCATTGTTTTTCTCATATTGAAAGACCGAATCGTCGCCTTTTAGTACGATCCAATCAAGCATCCAAAGTGTTCCCCCCTTTATGTTGATATTGAATGCACTCATGGCTGCAAAAATAACACAGGATGTTTCTTCAGGCAACAAAATTTCAGACCCCCAAAAAAAACACGGTAAAAAATGCTGTTTTCAACCCAACGGGTTTTTGACACCCCTCCCGGCTTGCCAGTCACGGGTCTCTCAACCCTCCCAGCCTGCCGGAAAAGTTAAGCACCCACACCATTCAACAACTCACAAGCTTTGTGCACCTCAACACAAAGTCCGAATAGGAAAAGGGTCTTTTTGCCAGCAAGGATGATCAAAACGAAAAAGTGTTTTTTGAGGGAAAAACAAAAAAACATCTGTCTTCTGAGTCTATTTCCGAATTTTGTGAGAGGACTAAGAACTCTAAACATACCCTTTTTTACCATTTAATTTGGATCTTTTCTCTTTGGTAAGTCTCAATCTCAAATACATTACATAAAAAACCACCATGTCTTCTGAAAAAGACCCAGAAAACCACGAGTTCCTGAAAAACCCTGCAACAATTCCCTCAAGGCCATCAGATTTTCCCAATTTTTCCGACGCCCTCCCCGCTACCAAACAGCAGTTGGGACCCACCTCATCCATGGTCTTGTAAACAGCACCGCCTTTCTGACCCTTGCCCACATCTGCATAAACACCTCGAACAGATTTCCCAGCCAGCGAACCGCACGAGGAGGAAGGAGAGGTTAAGATCAGAACAGCCAAGTCTGTGAACTCCAGTACCTCTACAGTGCTCCAATTCCCTTAGGGAGTTGCAAATTTAGCTCCAGGCTTTTTTTTATATACATCTATTTTGTGGAACTAAAAAAAACTCGTTGATCCTACCAAAAAACGTTTTTTTTTTTTGGGACAAACCATCGCCAAAAAATGACAGGTAAAAAAATCTATCACCAGAAATCCCATGTTCCAAGCTGATACCCTACTTGAGCAACTACTATGCCAACAGTACCATTACAGCCATACTAACATGTTCGAATTGGAGCCCAGTTGCAGTTGCCGGCTTTGCACATGTGATCCCTCAATCGCTTATTCAGCTCCTTAGGGATGAGGGTCGAAAAAACTGGTGACCTTTTCACATGGAGAAAAAAAAACGGTGGTTGAAAAGGCAAAAAAAAAAAAACGAAAACAACAGATTTCATAGAAAAAAAGAACAGTGGTTGAAAGTTGAAAGTGTATCAAAAATCCCCAAAAATTTCAACATTTGGGGCTTCCCCCCCCCATGGTTTTTTTTAAAGATCGGGAAGCGAGAAGCGCGTTTACCGCAAAAGCTTTGGAGCCGACTGGAGCGTTTGGCAAGTTCTCAAGATAGACATATCATATGAATTTTATATCAGGGATAAACTCATTTCCCCACTTTTAATAGGGAAATCCTTAGAATGGGCAGATTCCAACCCCTATAGGGTTGATGAGTTTATCCCCAATTATATAGAAATAATGGTGAGTTTTAGACCCGATCACACATGTAATACTGGATCGCATGCATGAATCTCTGGAGGATATTTTTTGGCGATTCTCGCCCCGGTAAACACAGGGAATACATGGGAGTATTTATATCTATTTATATGATAGATACCCCTGTTGCAAAAGGTGGCTTATTACAAAACATGTTTTCATCCAGCAAATTGTTATTCCTGGATATGTCCTCAATCTGCTCTATTAAAGGTACCGTTTTGGGATGTTTCGATGCATGGTACACAAAAATGGCTTCGAGTTCATGTCAATTTTGGCAATCGATCTTTAGGGGAGGGCTTCCCATGGGGCATCAGTCCATCCGAGTCATGTGTGGTGCAAAGATAAACCGGAAGAGGGTCGTCTCTTGGTTCGTTGGGTTTCCTACTGTCAGACAAAATCCCCCTATCCAGCGATTTTGCCAAAAATATCCCATGAAATTTGATCAGTTTTTCCAAACAACCCTCCCAAACAACCCTCTCAAACAACCCTCCCAAACTGCTGTGCCGTTTACTTCTGTCTAGTCAAGTGGACATGGAGTGACCCCCTTTGGGGGGTTGATGAGCACATCCGAGACACCACATCTGGAGCTGTCGTCAATGGCAAACCGCCAATGAAAACTTTCTTCTCCTCGGGGGCAGCAAAAACCAATCGCCCAAAATTCCCTATGTCCATAGGATGAATTAGTAGGTTGGATTTTGTGTGGGTCAATGTAGGCAACTGCGGCAACAATAGTGAAGATTGATAGGAATAAGTCTACTTCATACAGTGATGCAATCATTCTTTGCGGAACCTGTTACAAAAGAGTGGGCCTACCGGCCTAACATGTCGGGGTAATTTGAAGTCAGACAATAAAAACAACCAATCTTCTCAGGGTTCGTTGGCTTCAGCAAAAGGGTGCCGTTTCCCAAGGAAACCTAACACTTAAGGACGCAGGGAGATCCCAAAATCTACACGTTTCGAGGCGTTGAAACTGTGAGAAAGTGTGGGTTTGAGGTGAGTTGAAGGCCCAACAAAACCCTGGGACCCAGGTTGGCATCTGAAAATATTTTGGCATCTTGGGACCCAAGGCTCCAGCTATCTACAGAGTTTCAGAGTTTGATACAGATCATTTCCAGGCTGAAATCTTTAAAAAGCTTCAACTTCAAAGTAATTTTCCAAGCTTTTTTAGGTGCTTTATTTTTTCATGACATCCCAGTTTGTTCAATTTGACAAAAATCTAAGGACACGACATTGGCAAAGCAAATCAGTCCACTCTTACCTGCACCTTTGCCATATGGACCCATCATCATCATCCTCAGTGTTTTGGCGTTTTTTTACCCGAAGAAACTCCCGTGAAAGGTTGGAGATCATTCAGTTCATAGATTCTGTCATAACAATACATAACAATACCAAATAAAGAATATGAGAAACATTTCAAGCACAAACCAAATTCTATTTGGTATTGCACTCTAAATATTGGAAACTGAAGCATTGTGTAGTGTAAATGGATCTGCCTATTTTTGTTTACTTTTGCAAAAAGTCATCTCTTCCTTTTTAAATTTTTGAACCAAGGAGCTGCATCATCATGGGCCCCATCATGCTCCACATATCTTTCCCATAGCCCTTGCCCCCACCACCACCACCGCCACAAGCACCATAACCACCACCACAACCACCACCAGCACCAGCGCCCTTGCCAGCTTTTCCACCCCAACCTTAGCTAAAATTCATCCAATCGGGAGGCAGAGAGGCAGTGGGAGTTGCTTGGATTCCGTGTAGAATTTTTGATGTTTTTTTACCAGAAGAACCTATAGAAAAATGATCTGTGAATAGTGATTTTCTGTAGTATCATTTAATCTCTATACATATTATGTATCTGTATAAGTATCAACCAGTCCAGTTTTTTTTTGTCACTGCTCAATGTTGGGATGACAGTGGTGGATTTCACTGATGTTCTTCTGGAAACCCCCGGCGGATTTCCTTCACGGGCGAGTAAGATTAAAGATTTACCTCTGGCTGCTGCAAGAACCTAAAAAACCCTTTGAAACTGAGCCAAAATACTGAAATCATCTCAAGTCAACCATTTGTTTCGTGAAGGTTTCTAAGGGGCAGCCTTTAGTGATGATGATTGCGTGGAGAAAATCAGGGCAAAAAGCTCCGCTGAGTTGTATCTGAAACACCTCGTTTTCTTGAAATGTACCCCCCGAAAACTGACACGTCCCCTGAAAACTACTGGTTGTGGTTTGGAAGAAGAAATTTCCTTTTGAAATGGTCCCTTTTTGGGGGACATGTTCATTTTCAGGGTAAACCTGAACAACAAAACAGCCACCATCGGCCGAATCCTCTGGGAAGTCTTCATAGCCAAGGTGCTATCTCCATAGCCTTTGCCAAAACCTCCACCCTTTCCACCCCACATGGCACCTGAGCGTTGGGTCACAAGCCGTTTACAAGGAAACCAAAATGGACCCTATAAGATTCACGACTGGTCAGAATCTCTGATTTTAAAATTTTCCAAACACTCCAAGAAAAAATCATCGCAAAGCTCAAGCATTTCAAGATCAAAGCTTGTAGCTTTCAGAAACACCAGCAACTTATACATCACTTTTGCTACTCTCTCAACATCCCCACCCTTGGTCCCCTGGCCCCTTGAAACCCAAAGGTCTCCATCATACATCCACATACATGGGTGGTTCCTTAAAATGGTGGCACCCCCATTTCACACCCCTTTTAAATGATCATTTTGACTAGGAAAACCCATGGTTGTTGGGGAAACCCACCATTTTAGGGAACATCCACATCTCCTTTCCAAGGGACTTTCATCATAGCCGCCCTTGCCATTGAAACCGGCTTTTCCACCTTTGCCCCACATCGTTGGCCTCAAAGTTTCCAGCTGAAAAATGCACCACCAGTTGGGGAGTTGTCCGGAAGTTTTTTGGGAGAGGTAAAGATAAGGCTATCACACCTTGATCTACATAGTCTAGTTGACTATAGTTGACTTATGTATTTATCTGATCTGTTTGAGTTTTTAGTGTTTGGCTTAAAAACATTTGATGTATTTGAGGTGTTACCACCAAACTCGAATTCGAGAATTCTGGAAGAGATCACGCGCCTCCAAAGTCGAATTGGAACTGGTTGAATCAAAGGGAACTACATGAACCAGCGCAGCAGCACAGACCATAGGAATTTCACTTCCATTCATTTGCATTTGAATCATCTTCATTTTTTGGGCGCCATAGAAAAACAAAAAAAACTTTTCAAATGAATCTTTCATGGAAATTGTCTGAAACTTGCCCAGAAGAGCATGTCAAATCATCGCAAGCCACCTAAGTGACTATGAACTTCAGCTATCGTCGTTCCATTTTTTTGCTCGGTGCTCTCTGTATAAGGAGTTTTAGAAGCGGTTCGAACCCAACAGTTGCTAGAGTTGATGGTCAACACCCTTTGGTTCCTACTGCCAGGATCTTGCCAGGATAGCCTGTCGGAGAACACTGGTCCCTATCAAAATGACATCTTCGAATTTCAAGAGATGTCTTGTGGGTCAGAATTGGTATAGACACTGGTGCCGAAAGGTGAAATTGTCGGAAGTCACTTTGGCAGCTGGAAAATCTTTCACATGGTGGATGATTGGTTGCCCTCGATGGTCGCGAGTATCATCTTTAGAATGAAATCTCCAATAGGAAATCCTTTCAGCTTGTAGATCTGCTCATCTTCACGCCTGGCTTGTAGCAAAAATCTCTGGCGTTGAGACCAGTTTTGAAAGTTGTAGCTAAAGGGTGCCCAAATTTTTCACCGGAACGGTGGTTTCCAGAATCATGTGTCAAAAATATGACACTTAAGTATAGAATCCACCACTTCCATCCATTCTGCAACCAAAAACATCCTACAAGGATTCCCCCCACCGAAAAGGTATCCCCCACACCCCGGGAAACCCAAAATCTCCAGCATTCCCAGCGGACAGTTTCCGGGCCTGCCAATGCTGATGATCCATCACGCCGATCCCCTAACCCTAAGGACACGTGCCTGAAGGGACCTGTATTGTTGTAGCAAAACCTTTGAGATTCAGCAGGCTGGTTGGGTTCAATCCAACTTTTTTCATAAAGGATGGAGGAATTTCAAATCAACCACAGAATTTTGGAAGGAAACCTACCCAAGATATGGCAGAGCTCCGAATCTTCCAGAATCACCAACATGGGTGTTGGCGCCATGGCACCCCCCATGTTGAGGGTGGCTTCAGCAGTATTCGGTTGGTTGGCTCCAAGATTACCTGAGAATCTGAGAAGTCTGGTGGGAAAACATGGAGGATTCAAATGAAATCCACCACGGCAAATCTATGATCTGCGGTCCGTAATCCATGTATATAAGATAACTATCTGTTAAACCACGTTTATCTATACGGATCTATATCATTCGTCTGGAGATAGTGGAGTTATTCCACATCTATGGTCTCTAATCTAATCTATTATGAGTATGTATGAATAATTATATCTAAATATCTATCATCTGTGGAACATAGAAATTGTAGTAGTGAACCTTCTGATATGGATGAATCATTCCTTTGCAAAATTCTTACTCTCAGTGAGTGTAGACCAAGAAAGCTACAGTAGCAGATTGCTAACTGGGTCTGCTCCAAACAGGGTTGTGTTGTGCTGATCACATCCCAAGCTGAAAAGTGGTGACTCTCAAATTCTCTTGCGTGATCCTCCCATGAAAATCACCTGTTCTGTTTGAATTCAATAAAAAATGAATCATTAGTCACAGCAGAATCACAATTTACCCTCAGAATCTGCCCTCCTTGAAACTACTATAGCAATGGAAAAGCTCACATTCCACAAAAGAACGATGGATTTTCCATTGCCATGTTAGACTGCCAAAGGGTAGTTAGGGTTCTTCCAGTTGTGATCAACACTTCGCTACCGTTTGTGAGCATCCCAATTGAAAGTGATCTGGGGTGTAGGAGCTTTCATTCAGTTCCCATTCCTATCCACAGCACCCATGGCAAAATAAAAAAACTCATGATGCAAGTCTTGTCATGACACTTCCCCATAACCACACCCATGCCCAAAAATCATCCCCTTTCCGAAGACTGCTTCAAATGCGAGCCACAACAAGCTGCAGATCGGAATCGCGGATCGCCAGGAAATCAACGGAGCGCCTTAACCCTGAGGCAGGTATGGAAATCACCGAGCCATCTTGGCCACCCAAACCCCTGCAGTGCGGATCGGAGATTGAGCCGCCAAATTGCTTCCGGGCAGACCCCGTCCACATCTCCATCCAGAACCGGCCCCTTGTGTCTTCGACCCATCCCAAAACTGGTGAGCTGTACATGCATCCACCTTTAAAAAAAAACAGCTTCATATCAGAGTGAAGTCATAACTTCTATCATCAGCTGAGCTTCACAAACAAAGAAATCCCCCAAGAAGCGAGAAGCTGAGGTATTGTCTAACCTTCACCAAGGGTCCAACCTGCTATAAAGGTTTTTGAACAAAAAAATCAGATTGAAGTTCACAAACTACACAGCGACCTGATCATGTTTGCAACAGTCATCTCACAAAACAAAAACAGCTCAAGTTCTCTGCTTCTCAGGTCCATGGTCTCTCCCCCCAACCACCCCCCCGTTTTTCCCTCCGCAGACATTCCCGTTCAACGCTGGAATCTCATCAAGGCCGACCAAACGACCGCCCAGGTTGACTTCGCCGACGGCTGGCCCACTCAGCTTCTTCTCTGGCCCACCTGGATGGGTTGGACCATTCAATTCACAGAATCCTTATGAACCTACGAGAACTCACCACAACCACCCCGGGAGCCAAAATCTTGTGATCTTGTGAACCCTGTTTTGCCTCAAATGTTGCAAGATTTTTTCGTTCAATGTGAGGGTGTCATCAAAAACACAAGGAAAAACTGAAAGAACACTTGTGATTCCGATGAGAAAAGAATCCCACACCATCCCACACCTATCTTGCTCTTCTTTCCTTCTGGTTTCAGCAGTGCGGAGAAACTCCTGTACCAAGTTACAACAATTTCCGGACGTCAAAGCTTGGGGTCCATTCTATCCTACTGTTGATGGAAGAAATCCTGTAAATAATGGAATAACCTACCTATCAACTGGTGCAGGATTCTTCCATCAACACTACCACATGTACTTGAATATTACTACAAGTTCTAACCAAACTTTGTCAAATCCGTATGGAAGTTTGAATCATTTTGGTGGTGAAACCCCGAGATGATTTCCAGGAAACACAACGATGATCTTTTTTCATGGAGACAGCAGCCCTGAAATCTGTGTGTTCACAACCCGCTCTTCATCAATTACCCAGTGAATTTCAGGGAGAGACTCCCCTGAAATCACCCAAAAACGATCACCTAAAAACAAAAACCTCCTTTGGAATGCTTCATTCAAAACAATTACCCTCTGGTAAACGAACATAGCAATGGAAAACCACCATTTTTAATAGGAGATGCATATATGCAAATGGTGGATTTCCCATTGCTATGTTAAATTACCGGAGTGTAGCAACCCTACTATCCCTCACAGCCAAAAAGCTTGGATAGATGGTCGACGGATAGACGACTTCCGGATGGATCTTTGAGCCACGACAAAACCCCTCTTACTTTCCATTGAATCCTGGCTGTTTAATAGGGATCCTTATAAGGGTTTAATACAATCGGCATATACCTGGGTAGTATAATCCCCTATGTACCCTAAACCTCAGGGTTTTTTTCATTGCTCATTTCCCTTTAAAAGGAAGCATCCGTCAAGCACCTCTCTCACACGTCGTCGCTCATCTTCCGCTGCTTTTGCATCAGGGGGCACCTTGCTGCAGTTTGGGGGTAATGATTTTCCCCCAAGTAAAAGGGCATTTGAAAGCTTAACACGACTATATTATATATACAGTATACATATATATATATATATATTTTTTTTTATACAGTATACTTTTGCTAAGTAAAGTCCATCCCTCTTGGCAACAACTAAATTATATATAGATACATTTATATGGATGTTTCCGAAAATAGTGGTACCCCCAAATCATCCATTTTAATAAGGTTTTCCATTATAAACCATCCATTTTGGGGTACCCCCTATTTTTGGGAGCACCCATATATACTTTGAATAAATATACTTTTGCTCAGTAAAGTCCATGCATCTTGGCTAAAAAAGTGACCAACCTCTCAATATATCTTAAGCGAAAAGACGTTATCATATTGTAAACCTTCCCTGGATGTGTTTTTTCCACGAATCGAATCATCCAGCTCAAAGGGAACAACTGTTCCAACAAAAAAATCCTTGGATGAACAACTTGTTTCAACAATCATCGGTTTCCGTGAATAAAGCCTTTTTAAACCCTGATTTCTGAGGGGGTACCTTTGGGGGGGGTTGGCTGATTAGCCATAAATATGGTATATAACTATCCCTCATCTTCCAGTTCCCCATATCTTTGGAAACAAAGTTGACCCAGTTGCCAATATATCAGGTAACAAACAATCGACTCCTGGTTCCAAATACAGTAATATAGGGAAAGGGGAAGATGAGGGAATGATTTCACCATCTACACCCTACCAAAAACTAACATAGCACCTGAAACACTGGGCTTGGAAATTGAGTTTTCCTTCTGGGGCCCGGCCTTCCGGCAGGTGCTTTGTTACTTTCAGGGAGGGTGAATGGATTTTGGTATCATCAAAAGATCATCAAAACATCCTCAAATATCATCAAATATCATCAAATATCATCAAAACATCCTCAAAATGTCATCAAAATCTGATCAATATGGACTTTTTGATTCCTCCATCTTTTGCTTAAAAGACAAAAAAACACCTGGAAACAAACAATTCAACCACCCGCTCCACCTCCGCGACCTTTCCACGAAGATCTGCCTGCAGGGAAATTACGACCCAGTCATCCCACAAAACCAGCAAACAACAGGCTTCTTTTGCATCACACTGCAACTATCTGGGCAATTTATTATAAATCCTTAACCTGAATTAAGGGGATTTCTTGGGAGATTCCCTTACTAAACCACCATTTAAGGTGACCTTGGCTGAGGTCGTTATAAATTGCCGCTCCACCCTTCGGACCAATCCAAATGTCCAAAACTCGAATCCCCCTTGCACTGGTGGCGGGTAGACCGAGTCAGCTCAAAAGGCAAAAAAATGAGAAACTATACATCATGTGAAACCAAATTCAACGTATCCTCCAGCATCCAATGAACGAAATGCCCCAGAAGTATTGGGAGAGAAGATGGTACAGTTCCCATGAATTGGTGGCAAAAAAGGGCCGAAAAACTCATGGAGATTTACTGAAATCTTATTGACTTATTTCCCTTTTGAGAGGTTGTCCCAGTTGTATTTTGCCACCGGGGTAATCACATGTTAGACTATAACCATCCCACAACAGGGAGCAAAACAACAGAAACAACAGATAAAAGCACATACCAAGATACTTGGTATGTCGAAGTGTTCCCAACTTAGGTTGGAGATATACCTGTACCTATCACCATTCCTCTCCATGCTCTCTTTCTAAACCATTTCTTTGTTTTTCAGAGACCCAAAATTTCGCATGATGCATGCAAAACATTTACCAAGCATTTGTTGTTGGATTTTTTATAAGGTGTAATTGTATCTTAGGGATATTTTAGGGGGCCCCAACTGCCTTGCCCCGGGAAACGCCACATCCCCCTTTTCAAACATCCGCCTGATATTGTCGAAAGGCCGAGCGATGAAGGGGTCCGAGGCCGACCTTCAAGAGTTGGGATGGAAATTCCACAGGGCCAAAAAATGGTGGTAGGTTGGAGGTTGGAACTACATGGATGGTTGATTTTTTATGGTAAATGTAGGTAAACATACCATACATGGATCCTATGGGATATAATGGATATATATATTTTTCTATGATACCCTCCCTGAAACGAACAGCAAACGCGCCTGTTAGTTTGTTAAGCGATTTTTCAAAAAGGAAACCAGAAAGTCTTCCTTTGCCATCCATTTTTCAGGTGCGATGTTAGTTTCAGGGAGGGTAATATAGTATAGAAATGATCTTCTATGTCAAAGGTATACTATGTAACAGTAATGTTTTTGTATATAACATGAGATATATATATATATGTTGATATTAGCACAATTCATAACATCTATCGATGATTTGGTACTCATACCAGAAGTAAATGAAAATACAAATCTATAAAGATTCAAGGATCACCTTTTGAGAGGCTGCGCTATCTATCATCGTTGGACCTTCTTGGCTGCAGGCTTGGCTGAAGGGGTGCCGCCCTCATAGCCACCTGCAAAAACGACCACCAAAACGAAGCCGCGAAGTCACCAAAATCCAAGAACTTTCGAAGGAAATTCAAACTCCAAGTCCCCAAAACGAAAAAAGTGTTCAATAACAAACTAAGAGTTTTTTCACCATCATTGTTCTCATCAAATATTGATCATGATCTTCCCCCCCCCCCTAAGGCCTGTAGTATCTCCGCCTCCTTTAGCTCTCATTGCCACTTTCACAGCCGTGAGGACACTGCCAGGGCCTTCCAACCTGCAAGCTGCATCCCTGCACTATATGGAGAATGGTCATGCACTGGTCATGGCATTCAAGTCCTATACTTCGCTGAAAACAAAGGCTTGAAAGCTGGAAATTCAACACTCCTCATTTCAAACCTCAAGCTTGAAACCCTTCCAGTTGGGAAGATCTTTTTGGAAAAAGCTGGTGAAGTGATTTTGGAATTCGCTAGCAATTTTGCCCTAGAAATCCCATCTCCAAGTTCAGACTGAAAACCCGTTAGTGGAATCCGAATCGACCAAGGAAATCAAAATCCTATTACCTGGGATGTATGTAGTTCTATTGTAAACCCTATATAGGTCATGAAATTAAAGAACTATATATAGTGAAATAAACTACAAATTAATAAATCCAATACAGTAAACTATCTACCAACTGACCCTGATTTTCTTCATCAACCAGTATCACTTGCCATTGACCCCCACCATTGACCCCCCACCTTGCCTCACGACTCCGGTCACAGGTAACGCATCTGTCTTGCCATATGAGGTCCTACTACTGGGAGGTCCACACCCAAGGTATTCTGTACTAAACCAAGGATTTGTAGATGTTCCTTTCAAAATCCAACAAAGATTTTCTGAGGTTTTTATTTTTTACAGGGAAAAAAACGAATACTAAATTATATGTACCAAAAAAATGGTTAACTTGTCAAGTTGCAAAAATATCCTGCCCAAAAGATCTGCAACAAAAGATCGAGTTCCCCAAGGTCCTGCCCGACTCGGCGGTCAGAAAACGGAGCCGATTTGCATAGGGCACACCTCAACAATTTCATGCCAGAAATGGCACATCGAAAATGATTTCGAGTCCTCCATGTCGCAGGAATCATCTAAAAGAAAATTTGAAAGACACTAGGAACCAATCAATCAGGGAAACCCACAACAACGCTTTCAGGGCCAATTATATTTACCAAAAAATATATTGGCTGAGATCCATTTTCATTCTGCTGTTTGAGAACAAAAAAGTTCCATTTGCCCCTTCTCTTCCAAGTCCGAAGCTGAATTCTGACATTGTAATTCTTCACAAGTCAATGAGTTTCCATAAATTTCATGGGCCATCCACATCAGAATTGACATCCGGATGTGTTTTTTTCAATGGATCAGTAGCTCAGGATGACACCCCAACTTTCAAAGATCCTCAGCACCTGCCACCAAAAGTGAGCAAACTTCAAAACCCTTTCCATGGGGAAAGGAAACCATCTTTCTGTCTTTTCTTTTTGGGTTGCCGTTGAAGATTTCTTCCCTTGAAACGGAAGGAATTTTCTTTCATCCGGTATCGCAGTTGATGCTTGCCAGCACTGAAAATCCCACAAAAGAAGGGGTTTTTGTGTTTTTTGCCGAACTCTTGGCAACTTTTGAATTGAAGTCTCCTCCTGGAAGAAAACTGGCAAAAGAAATGTGGTGTTGAGTCGTTGGCATTCGAGGAGAGTACAAAAGCTTAGGGTGATATAGAAACATACCTCAACAAGGCCAACTGATACATGCCTGACTTTGGAAACACAAAATAAGAAACTTCTCTCATGGTCAGCCATGCTGAGGATGAGAATGGTCAACTAGAAGTAGCTTTTTTCCTGGTTGGAACTTGGAATGTTTAAAATCTCTGCAACGTGATTGTCACCTCCTCCACAGTAATGGTACTTCCACTTGGGCGACGTAAAGTGAGCACCTGAGAATCTGCTAAAGAAGGGAATGTCACAGGTTTGTTTCTCCATCCACATCTATTGCACCGAAGACTTGAAATTTGATTGTAAAGAGAATGAATGGCTTGGGCCAATCATATCCATATCCCCAACCTTCATATGTTGAAAAAGCTCTTTGTTTGCATGATGATTCAAGACCACCTGTGTTGTGGCTTTCCAGAGATCTGAGCTAAGTACAGACCCATCAATGTCGAAGTTGACCTTCCATCACAATACACACAAGAAATCTTTCCTCTAAAAACCGAACCATATCCAGCAAAAATCTGTCTCCAAACTCGGAATTCAAAAAATTGGAAAATGAAAAAAAACTTTTTGTTGTTTAGGGTTCAAAAGGGCCAGGGATGAAGAAATCCTACCCAGTTCCTGGGTGGGGGATTATTTCATAAACCATCATAATTGAAATAATTGAAATAATGAAACTCGTAAATGATCCTTTCGTTCCTTGTAAACCATCATATTCCTTTCATAAACCACTTGGGATGTATAAAAACCCTATAAAATAATGGGATAAACTACCAACCTCAACTGGTGAACTTCGGATTTCTGAACCATCAACAGGTAGTGGTGTGATTCTTTCTTGTTGACCAGACCCTTCAAGGATCCCATCATTTCCCTTCACCAAGGAATCACCTTCCTTCCCTCCTTCCAGCCTCCACAGGGCTGGGATCAACTTCTTCAAGTCCATCCAAACTCAGTCGTTTTGGCGGAAAAATGCCCGTTGCGGCCAAACGGGGGACACCGTTGTTGTTCCACCCACGGGAAAACCGTTTCACCCACAACTGAGCAGGTGACTCAAACATGGCAAACACACACTGAGCAGTTCAATGCTTCAAAGGGTTTTTGGAAAGAAAAAAGAGGCACTAAAAAAACCAGGTCCTTGGTTTTGATCGGGCGAAACCACTCGTTTTCTTGGGGCAAGCCTTAAAAATTGTGAATAGATTGTTGAGAAGGGGAACATCCAAAGACATGTTGTATAGATTACGTAGTAAGACTTGATGAAACTCGTAGGTTTTGAAAATCAAAAAATCTGCGAGTTTCAACAAAACCTGCGGATTCCAATCATACAAGTATACAACTTGACATCTGCCCAAATATGATGCTCTTATGATTGCCTCAAGATATGCCACCTTGAGATCTGACCATGCTGTGGTTTCCGGCGGCACTTGCAGATTTCAAAGAACCAAGGGATGTCAGAAGATGTCACCTTTGACTTTAAAGCCTTTTCGGTTGAAATGTATAACAAATATGGAATACTGATGCATGAACGGTTGGACATTCAACATCCAAACCGTCACATGAAAAACTCCACATTGACGTACCCACGGAGGCAAAAGAGGAAGCTTGATTTGGTGCGTGCTAGGTGACATCAACTTTGAAAATAGAAAATTGACCAAAGACTTAGGGTTGGTAAAAGCTAGTAGCATGTGCACCGCTATGACATGTGTTGAAGTTACTCTGCTCGCACCCAAAAGTTCCCGACGTCGAAACCTTTCAACTTTTTTACCTTCGCTTCTCGTCACAATGACCACGACGCAACGACTGTCCGCATAACTACGTCGAAGAGGAACAACTGAACAACCCCAACTTGTCGCGTTCAAGGTGAGGAATGCCAACAAAATGGACCTACACATGCAATTTGCTACAGGTTGGGTGTCTCTCAATCCCCACCAAAAGAATAAAACATGGGACACGTTCTTCCATGTTTTTCATAAGTTGTGTAACCTAAAGTTTCTTAACATAGCTGCATATTTTCATTTTCCGTGGTTTTCTTAAGGGTGTTTTTTTTTTCAGAGACAAACCCTTCAGAGAGTCTTTGCTCCCTAAAGCCGGTAAAATGACCACCGACGGAGTCAACTAGGGAGAGCTCGGAAACCGCCTCCCTTGGTGAAACTTCCCCGATCGGAGCACGGAACTTACGTTGCGGTTTTCAACTTGACAGAAACTCGACAACAGGAAAATCCTTGTTTCACTTGAACAACCTGGGGTGTATGGATTTTTTTTCACATCTGCTGAAAGAACCTTTCAAAAAAAACTATCTACCCGGTTTTTTTAGATCATTTTTCTGTATGATTTTTTTCCCAACCCGCTGAAAGAACCTTTCAAAACACCCAGCGTTTTGCAATTTCGTTGTTTCATTCATTTCATCATCAGCTGACTGTACTCCGACTCCTAGGAAGTTTTGGGGTTTTCTGTGGCTGGAGGTTTCTTTCCCCAGGCCTCCACTTGTAACGTGGAACCTTCAAATTGCGAACCTGGAGAGAGCCAAGAATTCGTAAGGATTTGGTGCAGCAAAATGGGAGGTACAACATGTGATTCCCTATGTTTGCTTGGATTTGTTTCAGACTTCTGGAAAAATTGCATCAAAAGCAGCATTTTTTTGGCCAGCCGATGTGTTGAAAGTTGTATTTGATACAAGCTCTGAGGGGCCACACCATTCAACAGCTCACAAGCTTTTTGAACCTGGGCCAGGATCCACCCCCAACTAATGGAGTTTGTGCCACCAAAAGAGATCTGGCGGTTGAGTGTTTTTTCTCAAGCAGATGCATTCCCAGTGCTTTTTCGAAATGCAAAAAACTCGATTTTGATGGTTTTGATGCACATCGATGGCTACAGATGTACAGATGTATGTTTTTTTCAAAAACATGCAGATATCACACAACGACACCCTGAAATGTTCATAATATCAGCATTCGAAAGCCCCAACACAACACCCCACGACCGCCTCCTCTCTTGTCCTGAAGGCAGCACCCCCTTTGGCACTTCGACCCACTTCAGCGAAGAGGCAAGCGCCAGCTTGGTTCATGTGCTCCTTCAACCTCTTGTTCAACTCCTAAGGCTTCACCCCATCCCCAAAAAAATGGTACCTGGGTGCCGTGTATCCCCGACACAACAGTTACAGTAGATGTGTTTTTTGTTGCTCACCTTCAATTTGAACAGTTTTCAACAAGAGATTTTGCGACCTTCAAAAAACTCACGTTATCCTAAGGGGATGATTTATTCGTGGTCGCCATGGCAACCTTAAGAACACCTATACATGATTTATATGCCTCTAGATGGTCACCCTCAAGGATGTGAGGAAGCAAGTTCCCAGATCCTTATGTGTATATATAGACCAGAAATATATGACAACCATCGTCCGACGATTCCTCATATCTGGAATGTCATGTGAAGTTTGTTTTTGTCGTACCCCTGGGGAGGAAAGAGAAAAGAAAAAAGTGACAAGATCATCAGTACATCACATCATCTTGGAAAAGAGAGCAAAATACTCCCTGTAGAAATCTGATATTGATATGAGAATGGTGACTGAAAAGACTCTACAAGATTTGAATCTGTCAAATAAATTTGGAGATTGAGCTTGTGCGATGCAGCATTCCTTGATATTTTCGGCTTCCCTCCATCAAGACCCTATGGGGACCATCAGAGATGAATTGCATACAGTAGCTTGGTCAGTACAGAATGGTATACCTGTGATACCCAAGATGGAGTTTAACACCAATTACTATATGTATATACAGTATATGCATAGCTTTGAAAATCTGTGGTTACTGCAACTGTAACAACTTCCTAAATGGGTAACTGACCATACGAATGTGGAAACGAACCCCCAAACGCACCCCAAAGTGCCAGGAAACGATGTCTGGAGCAGTGGTTAATGGCAAACCGCCGATGAAGACCTTCTTGTCCTCAACATAGCATCCCAACAACCAGAGGCTACCCCAATTGCTACTGTAGATTTTTTTTCATACTCATGACATTCATCACGGATCTCACTACTGTATCTTCTCTCCTTTAATCTGGTGGTTTCCTTCCTTTTCAAGATCAGGAAACCTTACCACAGCACCGATCATCCCGAGCCCCCAGACGTTGGGAAAGGTAATGAGTCCAGTTTTACCTTGACCCTTACCATAGCCCATCATCATCCTCAGCATTGGGGATGATGAACTTCCCCTCCTTCCGGGTCCGTCGAGTCCGTTAGTTGGGGGAGAAGAAACTTCCAATCTGTGTGGATGCCACGCACCCCTGAATTTTCCGAAGCTTCATTTGATTCCAAAGGTACCTGAAGATGATTGAAACTTGCCATTCAAACGGTTACTTCCTAACATGATCAACTTTGCTGCCTTTTCCTTGCAAGTCTGGCGGGATTCCATGTGTGAGGCAAAGCTTCTGAAATCACATCGCTGTTGAATTTCACTTCGACTTCAAGCTGAGTCGAGTCTAACGGTAAGGCTTGGTGGTTTGGGGCCCGGTGCTTTGCGATTCGAATCGGGCTATCCCCTTACTAACAATCCCTTTCATTTTCGGGGATCCAATCAGAATCCAAATCACTGGGCCCCAAACCATCAATTAACCATTGGCTGAAGTAGCAAATAATACTCAAAAAAATACGACTGATGTTTCAGACTTCTGCACCACCTGGACTATCTTTTCCAACCCCTGGCCATAGTGATGATATTTTCGTCACAAAATTTCCCGGGCGTCCAAGATCCGATCTTGCCCAAAAAAAATCGCCTAAAACCTGGCGCCAGGTTGCTGCATCATCATGGGGTTCATCATGGGATTCCACATATCATAGCCTTTGTAGCCATATCCTTTGCCATAACCTTTTCCACCCCACATGACCTCAAACGGAGACACTCGTTTTCGCGAAAGTGCGCGTGGTTGGTTGGTGTTGGGGAAAATGACTGACACCCGCACAAACAAACAGTTTCTACGGCTACCATTTTTTTTCAGGACGCTCAATCTTTTGGAACCAAAGGAGATTTGGTGGAGACAAATAAAAACAAGAAGCCCATGACACATATTTGAAGAAGCGGAACTGGAGCAGTTGCTAGAATTGAATGACTGTCCATGACTTAAAGACGTGCCCTCAAGCCCTTCTAGAAGCATACATTCCATCTAAGTTCAAACATTTCTTGGTCCATGGTCCCTACCTGAATCTTCTCCAAGTGACCCCTGAAATCAAGGATGCGTCAAAGGCGGTTTTTTCGGCTGCAAAGGGGAAAGGTTTGATAAATCAGCAAACGCTGCAGCAAATGTGTCTCGGATGGGGCCTTCTTTGGCTCAGTAGCCACTGGGAATTGCTTCATCAGAAGATGCACCAATTCACCCAAAAAAAAATCACCACCACTGGATGAATCTCAGGCTTCTTGCTGATTTTCTTTTTTTTTTAGAACTTTCACTTCAAACTTTGCCACAAAATCTGCATCAATATACATGGCCAATCCACCCATTTCGGAAACTGGCATCTCATCTGGCATCCCATTTTCTTCCGAATCGGTGGGCCAAGCATCTACCGAATCTACCGGTCACGCACGAATCGATGGAACATCTTGGAATCCGAATTGGATCAGAGGGTGTTACCTATGCAAGGTGAAAATGAAAAACATATGGGTGTTTCCGAAAATAGTGGGTTTTCCCCCCAAATCATCCATTTTTAATAGGGTTTTCCATTATTTTCACCATCCATTTTGGAGTACCCCTAATTTTTGGAAACACCCATATGCATCTGAAACTCAACTCACAAGATTTTCTCCATCCCTTTCACTCTGATCATTCACAAAGAATGAAGCCAGAGCAAAAAACGCGACCCAATGGATCTGTTTTTTAAACAAAAAAACTCCGGCAGTAAGTCCTGAGGTGGGAAACTGCTACTCTTCTAGTTCTTTGTTGATATCTTTCGATTCTTTTTTTTCCCATCTCTTTCATGGTCTCTCAGGCATCTTGAGCCTGATAGACAGACCTCCCATCTACAAAGACTTCCTTCACATTTCGATCATCACCAAGTGTGATGATTTTCAACAACAGATCCTCTTTCGATTCCTCTGACGTCCAACCCACCGGCGTGCTGCCAAATCCACGTCGCAGCACCACAGCATCAAAACACTTGCCTTCCTCAAAGCTGCCGAGATGAGAAGATAATCCCAAGGCATTTGCACCACCCAGGGTGGCCAAATACAGTGCCTGGGGCAAAAAACAACTGCTAACAGGTTCAGGGGACCATTTAAGAGTGACCTTTTGAAAACTTCAACAAAAAATAATCACAACAAAAATCTATGCCAATCTTCGCAAAAAAAATGTCAGTCAATGGTTCTTCGTGGTTGGGATCGGTGGTTTACTATCCCTTGAAACCCAGATGAAAGGGATTTCTACTAGGCACATGCCTAGAATAGTCCTCAAGAACCAACCTCCAGCTTACACAGACACACAACTTGACCCTTAGCTTCAAGACTCCCCACAAATCACCCGCCATCCCAAAATAAAACAATGCATCGGCATGGTATCAAACCACGGCCCCTAGATCCTCACTAAAACCACGGCCTCAAAATGATCGAGATCGTGCGCTTCCTTCACATCAGCATCAGTACCTTCTCGACTAATACCATCCGCCATGGAGCTGCCTGGAAGATATCCTCAGATCCAACAGTCTGAAGCTGTTCGCCTCTGAAACGCCTGTTAAGCCTGAAGCCTAAGGCCAAAACTAACAGCTGACGAAGTTTACAAACTTTGAAAATTCCGCATTGCAACATCGTTAAAGGGTGGGTGCTCCAGCACCGAATTTGGGACTTCCAAAACAATGAAGTCCCAACATGCGGTTTGCAACAGAATTGTTGTAAAAGACTTTCTTCACAGTGAAGTCTGAGCATCGAAATTGGAGGCTTTTTGAAGCCATTACAGCAGCCCGCATGGCAGAGAGGATAGATGGAGAATATCCTCCTGCTACATCAGTACCCAAGCCCACCTTAATGCCCCTTCGTAGCAAATATTTCACCTCAAATGACTTCAAGAGTGTTGATTGATGCTGTTCACTGAGACAGCAAAATACCTTCATCCATGCCAACGTATGATTGAAGGTTAAGGAAATGGCACAAAGTCAATACTGAAAATTCCTACCACTTTTCACCTTCCAAGCCACAGGAAGTGCTCCATGTGCGAAAAAGAAATTGGACAAGGGGCAGTGGGCAATGGAACCACCAGCAGCTTCCAAAATGTCTTCCTCCCCCTTCGTCATCTGCACGCAATGTGCCATTACTGAGGCCGGCTGCTCATGCAATAATCCGAAGTCGGCAAAGACCTCTGCATCCGATTTTCCAGGAAAGAGCGATGAACTAAAAGCCACCGCATCAATCGACTCGCTCATGTGGCTCTGAATCATACATTTGTATTTTTCAGCCAAATGAGCTAAACCAGTCAAAAGCTCAGGACTGCTTGTGGGCAAGAACCTCGGAGTTACTACAGCTTGCACCAGATACGGCGCTTGTATTCCAGATTCAACTGCACGGTTTTGCGTGTATTTGATAAAGTCTTCTGTCGACTTCACGGAGTCCTCAGTTGTTTCAATATATGAATCAGGACAGTGCCTATCAACGCACACCTTTCCAACAAATGCGCGTGGACCCTGCTTCAGAAGCGCCAAATCAACCAATTCTTTGGAGGCTTGGGAATGAATGCTGGCGAAAATGAGCGCAGTGGTCGTCCCATGACTCAGCAGTGTTTCCAACGCCATGCTGTACACAGATCGAGCCCTTTCGACGTCCATCATAGATTCTTCTGTGGGAAAAGCATATTTGGTTAGAAATCCATCACCTCCCATCAACGGTTTGTCAATACCAGCACCAGTAAAGGGAAACTGTGGAAAATGGATGTGGGTGTCAATAAAGCCAGGAACTAGAATCTCAAATTCATTGAGAACACGAACTGGAACCCCATCCCTTTCCAATGTCTCGCGATATTCTTCAGCTGCAGCACCACGATGAACAGATGCGATGCGTCCAAAAGCAGAAACCAGTATCAGAACCTGCTCTTGTAAACCACGAATTTCACCAAATTTGGGCGTATCAACGCATGTGCCAAAAAATGCACGACATTTTTCCATGGCGGGAACGATTTTCCAAAATAACCAAAGTTGAGAGGAATCAGTCATGAAAATCGCTAGAATCAAGAATTTTCCAAAACAAACAAGGAAAAACTCACTGGTTCGGACCATGGATTGCACATTTTCGGCATTAGAAAATCGCAATTCCAAGTAACGTTCTTAATTTCATCCAACGCAACAATTTGGTGGTTGATTTTTTGTGTTTTTGAATAATGCCATCCTTGCTAATAAAGTTCTGTTTTTTGATAGCTAAAAATGCCAACATCCGCCACAACAAACAATGACGTGTTTGGATCGAACTGGGTTTAATTTTGGACAATCCTGCGCACAAACATGTCGATTTCTGGGCGCATGGTGCAAGTTGTTTTTCAGGAATGGGCAGCATCAGAAAGGGCACCTCAACCAAAAGAAAATCAATTCTCCTGAAATATGTTACATCCAGGTTTAAATTAAAACCAACAAGAAAAAACAAGAAAGGACACAATTAACCCGCATACCAGTACTACCCCGATAGCAAAGACCCGCCGAACAGTCACCGAAACATCCACGGAACACAAGCAAAACATCACTGAAACATCACTGAGACACCACCCGCACAAGACCAAGACATCAATGAGACACCATTGACACATCACTGAGTCATCACCGCAGTATCCCCGAGACATCAGCAAAGCATCACCGACACAAGATCCACACATCACTGACACAGCACCCCACACCGAGACCTCCCTGGAACATGACCAAACCATCACCAAGACATCATTGACTACAGAAACGACGCCGAGAAATCACCAAAGCATCTCGGAGACACCGTGGCAAAACGGAAACAAGACCGAGACATCAGCAAAGCATCCCCAAGATATCACTGAGACATCGCGGTATCCCCAAGACTTGAGAGGGGACGCAAGTTCAGCCTGAAGAATAGGGACTGGAGATGGTATTCCTTTCAAAAAGACATTCTGAGTTTTGTATTGCAATATATGATCAGGAAACATCAGGAAACATCATCAGTCGCTAGTCTTTGTCTGCAACGGTCTTTTTGGGGTTTTATTCAAAATCTCGCAACCGAAAGATCATCTTTGGATTTTCGGATTTTGGTTCACGTCAGCGACTCAAAAGGTGAGGGGCCGCTTCAAAGGATGAACCACCTGTTCTTCAGTAGCCGACATCTACCATCTCCATCCTGACATCTCCATCTGCGCATCCTCGTGAAGCCTCTTGCAGAAATGGCCCCGGCTGTGTACGTGAGGGAAGCCAGGACCCGCATCTTCCAGAACACTGAGATTGTGAACGCAGGTGAACCAGGTTGCATGTTGCTTCACCTCTTTCTACATTGAATGTCCAAAGCTTTTGGATTGATTTGGATTCCCTGAAAAACGAAGCCTAAGCCTGAGGATTTGTAAAGTCGCAAAAAATGCCATATGGAACACGAAGCACAAGAAGTATCGGCATGAACATGGAGAGCTGTCATGCCCCAAACTGACCGCCTGACATTCTCCTCTTTCAACACCAAAACTTTCCGTAGCCGGAAACGGATGACAGCAAACCAATTCGCATCCTTGTCAAGTTTGCTCATGGTTTGATCCTTATGAAGAATGCCAACAAAAGCTGCCAAGTATCATATGCGCAAACATGTGCAGTTTGTGCATGGCAGTTGCCATGAAAAACACCCTCAATATCAGTCGGGAAAATGCTCTAAACACAGGAGCCTGCAGTTTTTGTCGGCACATTCAACAGACTGAGAGCGTGGCCATGAAGTGGCAGTGATTGGAATCCGGTGCTGCACCGGCGGTTCAAGCAGGTGGCTGCACAGGATTTCTGCGGCAACGCAGGATTTCACAGTCGGTGCCTAAGCTGCCAACGATCTCAAAATTGAGGCGACATGAGTTTCAACAAACTTGCATAGCTTCATCAGAGATGTCAACGACAAGGGCCTGCGCTTGCGCATCTACAGAGATGGAAACGAGGGAACAATGCCAGCTCACCAAACACCAGCGAAAAACTTAAGTTTAATAAGATTACTTGGCAGGGTGTCTGGACTTGCGGGTTTACTAGTGGAGTATCCACTACAGCTTGTGCGCATTGGCAAGTAATTAGTTGCATTTGTTCACGGCAAATTGCATCACACACCCACACACATGCGAGCTACAGTCATGAACTGTAGTCACATCAGTTTGGCGTTTCATGCCAAATCCTGAAGACGTGGATATTTGTGACCGGGTCGCGTCAATATTCATAGTCTACTGATGCTATCCCCCTTGGAATTCACTGGGTACGTCGTGCATCTATTTTAGAGAGCATAAAGTGAACTTTGGCTACCCTGGGACCTCTCTAGAATCAAACTCTAGGGTTGCTCTGGTGCAGGTTTTTTTCTTCAAAGGTCACCACTCTAAATGTAAAACATGATTTAACAACCTGATGTGGTACACCATTTTTGAGCAATTCTGGTGAGCATAAAATTGCCATGATTTTGGAGCACGTCCTCCCCATTTTAGAGTGGGAATTGCCAGGGGGATCTTATGCTTATGTTTGCTATGCTCTCTGCCCCTTCCAAGTACTAGCCTTGTAACATCCCTTGTTGCAATGAATCTTCGACCACTGGGATTGGAAAAGACAGGCATCATTGCCAAACGTTTGCTCAAGGGCAGGGGGCGCAACAAGCACACGTTTGAACAAGCCATGACACTTTTGTTTGCAAACGGACACGCTTTTGAAAAGTATGCGCTGCAACTTCTTTGGAGGGAGTTCCACTTAGATCCATTCAATTCAAAGTGTATAGGGCACATCTCTGGCGAAAGTATAGCCCTTTAACTTTAACAAAACGAATAGTTTTGGGCAAACCGAGGACAAACTGTATTGTACCTTTTGCATCCATTTGGGCTCCACCAGTTTATGCGGACACCAAAGTTCTTTTTTCAACGGACATTGCTGGGACAGTTGGCAATGTGCATAAGTGCCACGTAGCCCACATAGCCAACATAGCCTCCACTTTGTGAATACCGAACGTACGGAAGTCTCAACTCTGCTTCGGATTGCTCATTGCGATTCGCAGGCAAGCTTTTTTGCAACTGCTATCTGAACGAGATCAATCTCCAGTTCTTTTTTATTCATAATGTTCATGAGGAATTTATTGTGGGGCTACCAAATTCACCCAGAACAAAAATATCAACGGAATTCTGCCCATGCTGACATCATGACTAAACCTTTGCTCATAGGCAGGGGGCACAACAAGCACACTTTTCACAACTTAAGTTTAATGAGATTAAGTGGCAGGGTGTCTGGACTTGCGGGTTTACTAGGGGAGTATCCACTACAGCTTGTGCGCATTGGCAAGTAATTAGTTGCATTTGTTCACGGCAAATTGCATCACACACCCACACACATGCGAGCTACAGTCATGAACTGTAGTCACATCAGTTTGGCGTTTCATGCCAAATCCTGAAGACGTGGATATTTGTGACCGGGTCGCGTCAACATTCATAGTCTACTAGTCTACTTATGCTTATGTTTGCTATGCTCTCTGCCCCTTCCAAGTACTTGCCATTTAACATCCCTTGTTGCAATGAATCTTCGACAACTGGGATTGGAAAAGACAGGCATCATTGCCAAACGTTTGCTCAAGGGCAGGGGGCGCAACAAGCACACGTTTGAACAAGCCATGACACTTTTGTTTGCAAACGGACACGCTTTTGAAAAGTATGTGTTGCAACTTGTTTGGAGTTCCACTTAGCTCCATGCAATTCAAAGTGCGTAGGGCACATCTCTGGTGAAAGTATGCCCTTTAACTTTAACAAACCAAATAGTTTTGGGCAAACCGAGGACAAACTGTATTGTACCATTTGCATCCATTTGGGCTCCACCAATTTATACAGGCACCAAAGTTCTCTTTTCAAGAGACCCGTAAGAAGCTGTCTCCTACATGGGGGATAGTGGAAGAGTTACAAACTGCTTGGCCAGATCTGCGGACCGTCGAAGAAAGAAAATATATTGACCACAGTGAACTATGTTCAGTCAAAGTATAAAGAAATCTGCCAAATGTCTGCAGACGTCTCCAACGGACATTGCTGGGACAGTTGGCAATGTGCATACGTGCCACATAGCCCACATAGCCAACATAGCCTCCACTTTGTGAATACCGAACGTGCGGAAGTCTCAACTCTGCTTCGGATTGCTCATTGCGATTCGCAGGCAAGCTTTTCTGCAACTGCTATCTGAAACGAGATCACTCTCCACTTCTTTTTTATTCATAATGTTCATGAGGAATTTACTGTGGGGCTACCAAATTCACCCAGAACAACAAATATCAACGGAATTCTGCCCATGCTCACATCAACATCAAACCTTTGCTCATAGACACGGGGCACAACAAGCACACTTTGCACAAGCCATCACACTTTTGTGGACAGGTTTTTGAAAAGTATGCGCTGCAACTTCTTTGGAGGGAGTTCCACTTAGATCCATTCAATTCAAAGTGTATAGGGCACATCTCTGGCGAAAGTATAGCCCTTTAACTTTAACAAAACGAATAGTTTTGGGCAAACCGAGGACAAACTGTATTGTACCTTTTGCATCCATTTGGGCTCCACCAGTTTATGCGGACACCAAAGTTCTTTTTTCAACGGACATTGCTGGGACAGTTGGCAATGTGCATAAGTGCCACGTAGCCCACATAGCCAACATAGCCTCCACTTTGTGAATACCGAACGTGCGGAAGTCTCAACTCTGCTTCGGATTGCTCATTGCGATTCGCAGGCAAGCTTTTTTGCAACTGCTATCTGAACGAGATCAATCTCCAGTTCTTTTTTATTCATAATGTTCATGAGGAATTTATTGTGGGGCTACCAAATTCACCCAGAACAAAAAATATCAATTGAATTCTGCCCATGCTGACACCATGACTAAACCTTTGCTCATAGGCAGGGAGCACAACAAGCACACTTTTCACAACTTAAGTTTAGTGAGATTAAGTGGCAGGGTGTCTGGACTTGCAGGTTTACTAGGGGAGTATCCACTACAGCTTGAGCGCATTGGCAAGCAATTAGTTGCATTTGTTCACGGCAAATTGCATCACACACCCACACACATGCGAGCTACAGTCATGAACTGTAGTCACATCAGTTTGGCGTGTCATGCCAAATCCTGAAGACGTGGATGTTTGTGACCGGGTCGCGTCAACATTTATAGTCTACTTATGCTTATGTTTGCTATGCTCTCTGCCCCTTCCAAGTACTTGCCATGTAACATCCCTTGTTGCAATGAATCTTCGACCACTGGGATTGGAAAAGACAGGCATCATTGCCAAACGTTTGCTCAAGGGCAGGGGGCGCAACAAGCACACGTTTGAACAAGCCATGACACTTTTGTTTGCAAACGGACACGCTTTTGAAAAGTATGTGTTGCAACTTGTTTGGAGTTCCACTTAGCTCCATGCAATTCAAAGTGCGTAGGGCACATCTCTGGTGAAAGTATGCCCTTTAACTTTAACAAACCAAATAGTTTTGGGCAAACCGAGGACAAACTGTATTGTACCATTTGCATCCATTTGGGCTCCACCAATTTATACAGGCACCAAAGTTCTCTTTTCAAGAGCCCGTAAGAAGCTGTCTCCTACATGGGGGATAGTGGAAGAGTTGCAAACTGCTTGGCCAGATCTGCGGACCGTCGAAGACAGAAGAGACATTGACCACAGTGAACTATGTTCAGTCAAAGTATAAAGAAATCTTCCAAATGTCTGCAGACGTCTCCAACGGCCATTGCTGGGACAGATGGCAATGTGCATAAGTGCCACGTAGCCCACATAGCCAACATAGCCTCCACTTTGTGAATACCGAACGTGCGGAAGTCTAGCAAACTTTGCACAAACCATCACACTTTTGTTTGCAAACGGACACGCTTTTGAAAAGTATGTGTTGCAACTTCTTTGGAGGGAGTTCCACTTAGCCCCATGCAATTCTCCAAGTGCATAGGGCACATCTCTGGCGAAAGTATGGCCTTTTAACTTTAACAAAACAAATAGTTTGGGGCAAACCGAGGACAAACATTGTTCATTCGGAATTTATTGTGGGGCCACCAAATCTACCAAAATTCACCCAGAACAAAAAATATCAACGAAATTCTGCCCATGCTCACATCATCATCAAACCTTTGCTCATAGGCAGGGGGCAAGACAAGCACACTTTTCACAAGCCATCACACAATTGTGCAAACTGGCAAACGGTGTTGCAACTTCTTTCAACTCTGCTTCGGATTGCTCATTGCAATTCGCAGGCAAGCTTTTTTGCAACTGCTATCTGAACGAGATCAATCTCCAGTTCTTTTTTATTCATAATGTTCATGAGGAATTTATTGTGGGGCTACCAAATTCACCCAGAACAAAAAATATCAACGAATATCAACGGAATTCTGCCCATGCTCACATCTACATCAAACCTTTGCTCCTAGGCAGGGGGCACAACAAGCACACTTTTCACAACTTAAGTTTAATGAGATTAAGTGCCAGGGTGTCTGGACTTGCGGGTTTACTAGGGGAGTATCCACTACTTGGAAAGAAGGTGCAGAGGCGGGGGGGAAACAGGAAGCTTCAGTGCGGCCAGAAAGGATAGCAGCTTCCACCATGAGCGGCCAGTGACACATATCATACAAATACAGGAAAGAAGGCCAGGCAGACATCACACACTGTTGACATTTTTGCATTTTTTTTTGGCAATGTCGGTGTCTTGAAGAAGAGACAACTACATCACACACCCACACACAGGCAAGCTAGAGTCATGAACTGTAGTCAAGTTCCACGAATCTTAATTTGCACCCTGGGACCCTGGTAAGGCCAACATCTTGGTGTCAACCCCTGAAAGGGTGTTGATGAAAGCTGTTGATTGGAAAGTTGAGTACTAAACATGATGTCCCACAATGCAGCATGACTAATCCCCATGGTGAAAAACCAGGAGCTGTCTCCATCCTGCCTGGGGATGACAGAGGAGACATGGACCACAGTGAACTATGTTCAGTCAAGGTATCAAGATGTATCAAGAAGTGGACATTGCTAGGACAGTTGGCCATGTGCGTAAGTGCTGCATAGCCTCGACTTTGTAAATACCGAAAGCGCGGAAATCTCAACTCTGCTTCCACATCCTTCACTTGACTCATTGCGATTCGCAGGCAAGCTTTTTTGCAACTGTCATCTGGAATGAGATCTATCTAAGTAACAAATGCGTACAAGAGTCATTCTCATCCATGTGTGCCCGCTCCTTCGTCAGGAGTCTGTTTTTCTCGAGTCAAGAACTGCACCTGGCCATGTGGGACCTGCAGCCTGACAATGGTTTTGGCAGAACCCAATTTCCAAGAATCAGTTTGTGCACATGTGCCTTGGGAACTGGGATTCTGGTAGAGACAAAACCTTTGGACTTTATACCGTAATTGCCAGGACCCAGATTTCAGAAAATAGTTCTAGCCGCAAAATTGAGAGATTTGACCAGGAGTTTAGCTGCAGGTTGGATCGTGTCATCTTGCCAAGTAATCTTCCGAACAGGATTTTTGATCAAAAATTGAATTGATTAAAGCTGTTGATTGGAAAGTTAACTACTAAACATGACGTTCCACAATGCCGCATGGCGAATCGCCATGGTGAAAATCCAGGAGCTGTCTCCATCCTGCATGGGGATGACAGAGGAGACATAGACCGCACTGAATTATGTTCAGTCAAGGTATCAAGAAGTCTGCCAACTATCTGCAGGCCTCTCCAACGGATATTGCTAGGACAGTTGGCAGTGTGCGGTAAGCGCCGCATTGTCTCGACGTTGTGAATACCCAATGTGCGGAAGTCTCAACTCTGCTTCCACATCCTTCACTTGACTCATTGCGATTCGCAGGCAAGCTTTTTTGCAACTGTCATCTGGAATGAGATCTATCTAAGTAACAAGTGCGTACAAGAGTCATTCTCATCCATGTGTGCCCGCTCCTTCGTCAGGAGTCTGTTTTTCTCGAGTCAAGAACTGCACCTGGCCATGTGGGACCTGCAGCCTGACAATGGTTTTGGCAGAACCCAATTTCCAAGAATCAGTTTGTGTACATGTGCCTTGGGAACTGGGATTCTGGTAGAGACAAAACCTTTGGACTTTATACCGTAATTGCCAGGACCCAGATTTCAGAAAATAGTTCTAGCCGCAAAATTGAGAGATTTGACCAGGAGTTTAGCTGCAGGTTGGATCGTGTCATCTTGCCAAGTAATCTTCCGAACAGGATTTTTGATCAAAATTTGAATTGATTAACGCTGTTGATTGGAAAGTTAACTACTAAACATGACGTTCCACAATGCCGCATGGCGAATCGCCATGGTGAAAATCCAGGTGTTTTTCATATAGGTTTTTTTCAGACATTCTTCGGAAAATCAATTCGTATATGACTTGATACTTTGGCAACACATCATTTCCTCCGATGCCAGGATTTGTCGGGAAGATGGCAGTCCCCACTGGATCTTCCCCTGCATGACTTGCAAGCTCATGCTCAATAGACAGGCAAAACATCTCACCAGAGATATTCAAAAGACTCGGCCCAGTATTGATGCCCCTTCCACAATTCACTCTCACTTTTGGGAGCATGGGCAAAGTTGGAGGGGCCGGGCAATCCTGTGGCATTGCTCCATGGAATGACTTACGCGGTTCCACACATCGGCTGCGCGTGAAGTGACGTTTCAAACTTGCCAATGACAACCTGAACTGAACTGAACATGCAACGTGCAATCTTCCCCCTAGCACGGTGTGTCGCATGTCTTATGTGTCTTGGCTCAGCCCAACAGTCTTGGCACATTTCGCGGCCTAGCATTAGTTTTTGTTTGTCTGGCTGGGCTCGGCATCAAAATGAAATCCGGGAGGGTGGGTGACGAATGCTCAACGGGAAAGAGGTATCTGCAGCCTAAGAACTATCTACTACACATACGCAAAGCCGCAAAGCCTTCAAAAAATGTGGGACTCCACACTGGACAGCAAGCAAAGGCAAAGGCCACTTCACTAACAAACTCAGAATCCTTTGGCTAGATTGATCTGCTATTCTTCCTCCAGTGGATTGATGCGCTTGCGCCAAACCTACATGCAAAAAGTGCATCTGCTGTCGGCTGCTTGCTTTGAAGAATGCCTTCGCTCAAACTCATGTAGCCATCGGCAATGAGACACATCTCCTTCAAGCTGTTCGCTGAGGGCTGCGAAAAGCTGTCTCTCTTGCCATCAAAACAAACTTGAGAGCCTTGAGAGCAACCCTGAGCGCCCACAGAACGGATGCCAAACAAACCAGGACCAGAAAGTGCTGGTTCAGTGGAAAATCCACTACATGAAGGCAACCTGTGTGTACCTGACCTTGCTTCTTCAAACACTTCAAGTCCTTATGCGTCTCAGTTGATCCCAAACATTCAGCAATACATTGAGCACATTGGATCCCAAACGACACGGGCTGCTTCCGTTCAAGAAGAAAAAACCACACTCAGGCTCACAGGCAAAGCTCATCAGCCCTCAGTCCTCAGTCGAAACCCCCCTCAGTCAGCGTCTCGTCTAAGCCGGAATGTCTGACAAAAATCTACATATTGTGTTCATAGTACAGCTGGTCTGACTCTGCCTCTGTGTCATCTTGACTTCATAAGATTCATAAACATGTGTTCTCTCCCTCAAGCGCGCTCAATCTGTCCAGCACATGTAAACGTTTCAGTATTCTTGGGGACATTTTCACCCTTGAGGTGATAAAGGATATTCTCTGCAGACCTGCACACCTAGCTGGCCTAGCCTTACAAGATCATGATCATGATGTGGGCACAAGATCAGATTGATCCTGCTCAATACTGTTTTTGAGCTGTGCAAGTTCCAAAATCATCTATGTAATGGCCCACCTTGTTACCCATACGTTTTGAGATGTTTTAGATGAAAAAACACATCGAAGTTAAGTTCCTATATTTCTTTGCTAAAGGGAAATAATTCCTTTCGACAGCATCGGGTAAGCCGAAAAATCTGCCAGTCTGCATGCAGACCATGACACTTTCATCCAAGTCAAGTTCATCCCTTTCAAACCCACCCCAAAACCGGGCAAAAAACTCCAAAATCTGGTCTGTCAAAAGCGTATTGGGAAGCTCTTCGACCATCTAGCTACCCAAGTGAATGGCTGAAACATCCTTGGCTGAAAACACAAATTGGATTCCACGTATTTTCGGGTCGGTGGCTGTGTAGAAGTCTTTGTTGACCCTAATGGTGAAACTGAAATGACACAAACCCTAAGACCTTTCCACTTAGCTGCATCACTGGCACCAGTTCCAGTAGTAGTACTAGTGCTACTAGACCTAAGTAGTTGTAGTACTAGCTTTGCTTTTGCTGGTGATTCCCAGCATGTTTTGTGTTTTGCCGGTTTTGTTGAGTAAGATTGCGCAATTGTCGATATGTTTTTCCATTGAACTAAAGAACCACCTCGCACCTTACCTCAAGAGACTCAGGTGATCGTCCATGTACACATCATCATATCATCTTAAACCTCTCGACTCTCCGAATCGTTTCAACGGCCGTGGAAGCTACCTTCCACTTGTGTCGACACTCAAGACTCAGGACTGACTTTGTCGTTCTGAAAATGTTTGCGCCTTGCCCTCTCACACAGCGAAGAACTGGATGTTGCAAAAGTTTCCGGCGGAAAGTAGGCTCTTGTATGCCAAGCACTCAAGCAGCGCTTTGACAAATTGCGATAAGCCGATGCAAAACTTGGACCAATCAAAACAGAATCGTTGGAGAATCCCATGAAAAGAGCGACAACAGCGTTACAAAGAGATATGAGAAGTTGGAAGGGCACGCCATCCTTTGACGCTTCACGAACCACACGGAAGAAAAATCACCCTGTTGGCTCATCAATGACGACTTCTTAGATTCTGATCCTCCGATCATTGAAATGTCAGAGGAGAAGAAAACATATAGGAAAAAAGACCATCGTTATCTTTGCTCGTACAGGGCGCCAAGATTGGACACAATCGGTAATAACAAGCGAAAACAGTTACTCTTCCATGATCTTTCAACCTGGAGTGCAACAGACAGTATTTGATTCTCAGCAATTGCTGCGCACATTCTGGCTTTCCAGAACCCTTCCATCGGACTTCTTTTCGACAAAACGGGTTGATTCTCGAACGGTGAATCGAAGGCCCCTTCGGCAAATGAAGACGGCATTCAAATTGAAAAAAAGAAACAAGGGGATACAAGGGGCACGATTTTCTCGACATTTCTCGTCTTCAAGCCAACCTCGCAGCGAGGTTAACACACAGCAGAGAACCGGCCAGACCAACAAACTGTAACACGATGAGTTCCATGGGATTGCGATCGCTGTCTCGATCTATCAACGGCCAAAATCCGAGGAGTGGCAGGTCGTCAGTTTCAACCCGAATGCTACTGCTACCGCGATCGAACAGCCACCTGCTGCGTTTGGACCTGGAATCGCACAGGAGTGGTGCGTTCGTAGCCCAAACCGGTGCACCAACTATACGATATAGGGATTTGGATACCGTCTCAATGCAACATGTTCGAATCCCTTGTCGACACCGTTGAAACCCCATGCCCACACATTGCTGTACAAATCTGCTGCTGTTTCTGTTTCAATCCATGAAAAGCAACTCCAAAAAAATCCTGCGAAGAATTTTGCATTCTGCTTGCCCGGGCCAGGAACTGCACAAATGCCTTGACAGGCAATGCCTTGCCACAACCTTTTGAAACATTGTAAAACATGCTAGGATGAGCTCGGCTTGGTTGTTTCTTTGTATGTTTATTGTATTTTTGTATATGGACGGCTGCAACTATTTGGTCCAAGCCGCAGCGGTACTTTGGGATTTCTTGCCTTTGCTTTGCATAAGTTCGGAGAAGCAATAGCTTCCAAACACTATCCCTCCCTAGCACTCAGAATGCCAGCTTGCTTGCACTTAGACAACTTGATTCAACTTGCAGTTTTCCACCAATTCACGGCGCTTGGAAGTCTGGACAGGACCAAATAGAAAACTCTCCAAGCTGTTTCCCCATTTCTTTAGGGCTCCGCACCCAAATCTTCGAGATGTGCAGGCAAACAAAGGTGCAACTCTTATTCTGAGACGAATCAGCAGTTTAATCTTTGTGCATGTGGAAAGGGGCAAAGCAAGCGGAAGTCCTCGTGGACATGCCTAGAATACCTCTACAGTGCAGTTGGTTCAGGCAGCAAAGCGTGTCTTCACAAAATCAATGGGGCATAACGGCACATACCAAGGTAAGGGACTCACTATCCCTCTGACTAACATGTTCCTTCGTGAAGGGAAGCTGTCTCTTGATGCGCAATCTCGCAGGCAGTTTGAAGGTGTTCTGCCTTTTCCAGATCAAACAAATTTGATAATTCGCCTGTCTTGCCGACAGGAGGGCTTTACTTGTCGAAAGCAGATACTTGGAGAGCGAAGAACTACAGGTAATTCCTCCCATTCACACACCAGCGGCAAATTGCTGCAGCACAGCTCAATCTTACCGCACCTTAGAGATTGAGATGTCTTGACAAGTCAGGGTGCAAATGGCTGGCTTAGCAGCCAGGCAGCCAAAGGCTGCACAAGCCGCGGTGTCTTGCACATGTTCAACCACCCGTTTTCAAAACTCTAGGAACGAAGTGCTAGCATTCCTGGCTGAGGTTTATGGAAATTCAAGTGCGTGGTCACAACATGTCACAAACGGCATCATGAACATGCTTTATTCTATTACCTCCTTTGTGACATTTTGGAACCAAAGCAGAAGTCCATTCGGCTGGCTCTGGCCATGGCTTGGGATTTCCCTGCGCAATGTATCCAGAACCCCCAAATGCGAAAAAGTCATGCTCATCATGAGTAGTTGGTGAATGTCATCGGCAAAAACTCAAACATTTTGTCAAGGGGCCTTCAGGGCCTCCAATACAAAAACAAACATGACTAATGGAATTCAGCTACTGACAGTTGCAGTTTTTTTCATATTCAAGTGTGCAAGAACGAAGCTGGAAACTTCCGACCCTGGAATCTCCAACAAGTTTTGGTACCGACGGTTACATCTGCTGAAGGCGAAGGTGTCCACCTTTTCTTCTTGCGGTCAATGATTCATAGAACCGAGCCATTTTCATGTTACATGTTCTTGGCTGTTCGTGGGTTTTTTAGAATGATTTGTTTAAGTCACAACCTTCCAAATGCTTGCCTTGTTGGCTTCAAGTCACTGTTTCATGGAAGCACTTTTCCAGTGGAGGAACAAGTCTGAAAATGGGGTGGCGCCTCATGGCATGCTTCCATAGTGACAAATCACCTGTCGCCGCTTCTTTCGTTTTACCCCACGAAGAGGACATGTCTTTGTAGCGACCTGTAGCGACCTGTGGCTGCTTTGACATGCTCAGCATGTCAACTCACGAACAAGGGTTTACGTAGGTTCGACAAGGAAGCAAAATTTCAAAAATACCCTTGACATTGACGGTCTGAACATGTCTGAACAGAATACTTGCCCACTACAACGTGTCATGGTGATGCCATGGGAAATACGGCAATGGTTCCAATCCGTTGACGCATTGCTGCAATGAATGGAATCCACCTAGCTCAACCGCAACACCAAATTTAACTCTAAAAATTGATGTTACACTCTTGCATTTTGATGGAACGATCACGAATCGCAAAGAAATTGGACTTGGACGCCTTTTACCAAGTTGGCTTCAAGATGATATCTTTACTCTTCGAGTCCAAGTTAACAGGCGTGAGCTCTAACGGAGTTTGACCAGGGCCTTCTAGAGACACTCTGATGGGTCTACACTGTATTCATTAGACTTTGAAGCAGAATCTTCGAATCCAAAGCCAATCTCCTGAGCAAAAGCTCTGTTACAAGGCAAGGTGATTCTATGGCATGGTAACGTCAAGGCCATTCACGTATCTTGAACCCTCCATTGCGGCAAGATCTTCTGGCGCATCATTTAACATGATTGAATAGAATTGTAAAAATCTATGTTCCTGTATCACCAAATTGATACCTTGAGCCAAATGAAACGTGACATATCATTTTTGTTGGTTTCCAACTATGTTTGAACTGATTTGGCACCATCAACAAACACTCTCATCAGCGACTCTCAAGAGTCTCAGATTCTTCAAAATTCAGTATGTCGGTCCACATGATCCTTGGCTAACACATCTCTGTCTGTATGCAAAAACGAAAAATGTATGTATGTGAACATGGAAACGCGAAAGCATGTACCTGCGTAAATAATGTTAGCATCGTAAATATAGATTTGATGTTTGAATATTAAGTATGAATATTTCAATATATGTACACTGTATGCATGTAAATATGTATAGATGCTCATACTCCATACTCGTATATGCACATTATGTGCATATGTAGATTTCAAAAAGTGTGTGCATAGATATTGTTGTGTAAACGTGTCAATCTATATTGTGTATAAATGGAAATTAGGCTTCTGTGTCTAAACCATCCATGGGGCGATTGGGAACCATCGTTCAGTTCTTTCGTCAGTGATGTTTTTTAGCGTCAAACATCCACAACGCCATTTTGCCCTGTGGTATTTTACAGTGATCGTTTCGATCCTGAATCCCAAGCAACAACATTAGTTTGTTTGGCTTCTCCTCCTCGGTTGAGTTCAGTGTTTTTTTTCGGTTGCCTAAAAATTCGTAAGAATCCTGGTGGTGACACTGGGAAAAAAATTTGGCCGAAGGTATTGGTACTGATACAACTCATAGAAGTGGAAACAATGATAATTGACAATGATACTTTGAATGTATTCACCCCTGAAAACCAATGTCCCGTAGAAAGGCACCATTTCAAAAGGGGACATGTTACTTTTCAGTGTAATATGCTGGGAATTTTTAGCGGTTGTTCGACTTCACCTTGTTAAGTTGTTTTCCCTCGTAAAACGCGGAAAAAAAAAGAGTCCCAAAAACAGCACTTTTTTCTTAAGTCGTCATCTCCCTGGCGAAAAATTCATCCAACTGAACAAACATGTTTTACAAGCAATTTACAGCTTGCCTCTCATCACTTTCCACACCAACATCTGCCCTAACCTTGTCCCTTTGAGCGGACTTGATTTTTTTTTGGTCCATTGTAGCCGTGAAATCGCCAGGGGCGGTGAAATCGCAAAAAGCCATGCCGTTGGCCTGAAGAAGCAATTTGGGATGGGAGAACTTCGAAGCTTCCTGGTGGACACCTTTATTGGAGACGAGTGCCCCAACCTGTACCTAGAACCCAAATGACCCCCGTTTTGATTGAAGTTTCGGCCTTGTTTTTGGGGAGTTGACCTTCAAAAATAGAGGTCATTGGGGCTCTAGGTATGATAAGTAAACTCAATATTATTATCCCAACTTCACAAGTGATTTTCGCCTATAAGCGTGACGCAGGTACTCTTTGCAGTAACCAATCATAACCTAACTTCTTGAGACAACCTAGCACCTGTCGCGGGATGTTTGTTTTATGGAGCCACGTCTGAAGTGGAAGTAGAAACATGCACCCTTCACCCCAGATTTTTTGCCGCTTTGCAACACACATGCCCCCATAATCTCAATCTCAATATATTTGCATCATACTGAATCATAGCATTGTACTGGTCTCCTCGTCATTTGTCATCATCCTGATCCCTGAAGATTCAAGGGCGTAATGGGTTTATTTTGGTTGTAGATAATGGGGGTGTGACCACCACGGGTCATATTGGGAACCAAGTGGCCGCTGCAATATGGGGTAGCAGTCGTATCAAGTTCTTCATAGACGTATCAAGTTCTTCAGTGTTAGCATTGGAATTTCGTATTTGCTAATTTCAGGCGTGAGTCCGTGGCAGTGCCAGTAGTAGTACTACTGACCACCACCCTGAAATCCGACATGATGACGCACAAAAAAGTTGGTGAATATGCCACAACAGTTTGAACATGTTCAGAGTCATGTTCAGAAAAAATCAACCAACTTTCGGGTTACAAATTTTTGACCCTTCAAACGACGTTTGGTGTTTCATGGTGTTTCAAAACTTGTTCGATTTCCACCATGAGGTCCCAACGAAGCACCACTTCCAACCATCCATGTTCAACCACCCGCGCTCTGCCTGCAGCGATTTTGTCGGGTTGTGAGGTGGCCCTGGAATGGGGATACTGATTGGATACTGTACGTGGTAAAGTCTACCACAAACGGGTCTACAGAACTTGTATATAGACCTATCAGGGAACTCCACCAAATAATTACAGTAACTAATCATCATCATCATCATCATCATCATCATCATCATCATCATCATCATCATCATCTTCATCATCATCATCATCATCATCATCATCATCATCATCTTCATCATCATCATCATCATCAGCATCAGCATCATCATCATCATCATCATCATCATCATCATCATCATCATCATCATCATCATCATCATCAGCATCAGCATCAGCATCAGCATCAGCACCAGCACCACGGCCACCACCAGCGCCATCATCGCCAACAACCACCCGTCATCACCACCTCTGTCACCACATCTATCAGCACGATCCCTTACATTTGCCAGTTGTTGTCCCATCGGGAGCCTGGACCTGATGCGGGATGGCCAACCAGAAGAGGATCCACCGAATCAAGGCCTTTCGCCTGGACCGGTTGGACGGGAGCATCCCTCAGCAGGCAAACTGCCACAAGATTTGAGGAAAATGACCTGTCAATTTAGTAAGGTTGCTAACTGGAGTGTTCATCACTCTTCATCTACGAGTTGCTGAACTGAATCTTCTGGGGCTACTAGCCACCCTGCTAAAGTGGGACCATTCATCTCCATTGACCTTCCAAGAATATGGTATACTTACTATTTTTTAAACCACCCTCCAATTGTGCCATCAGAAAATGATATGTTCACCAGTTCACCATCTCCAAACAAGGCTGTGACTCCAAACCCCAGAAATCTCCATCCAAAAAACGTTTCTTAGACCAAAATTGATGCAGATAAATCCTGCAAGGCACCAGGGTTTTGTTCCATCCAATCAATCACGGCCCAACCTCAAAGTGGCACCGCCAAGCTCAGGCTGTCTGCCCACGCCACTCGAGCACCATTCAAAATCCGCCCGCACCGTAGGTGCAAAAGGGCGTGTCTTTCCGGAGGCATTAACACAGTCAGCTTTAGCTGGGGGGGCACGTTTTTTTGCAGGTAAAATGCATGGTACGTTCATAAAACACCGCAATTCACAGCATTTTGGGGCCCAGACAGCCTCCCCCAGTTTTTGGTGTTACAACTTTGCGGCAAAGATTGTGACAAACAAAATGTGGAATGTAGGTGCAGTTTAGCAATTTGGCCCGATTTAACGCCTTCTTGAGTCCGGATGATGAGCGGTGGCAAAAGTAGAGTAAAAAATAATCGTTTTGCGAATGGAGGCGCATGAGCTGTGAAAAATTGTTTCAAAACATCGTGTTTTTTTTGCGTGTTGTCTTGTCAAAACACCGTAAATACCAGTGTTTTTTGGTTGGTTTGCTTTGAGAGCTGGAAGTAAAAAATTACATTTAAAGCCCCTTGTTGAAAAAACATCGCAAAACACGGTATTTTCTACGTGTTCGCTAAAAAAAACAATGTAAATAGCGCTGTTTTTGGACGATTTTCGCCCTTGACGTTGCAAAAACAACGTAAAAACCAGTGTGTTTTCTTCTAAAGGCATAAAAACGTCGCTAAATACAGTGTTTTTTGATGTTTCTACAACAACAACAACAACAACAACAACAACAACAACAACAACAACAACAACAACAACAACAACAACAACAACAACAACAACAACAACAACAACAACAACAACAACAACAACAACTGCAACAGCAACAACAACAACAAGAAGAAGAAGAAGAAGAAGATGAAAAAGAAGAAGAAAAAGAAAAAGAAGAACAACATATGACACCTTTTAACCTTGACGCGGGCGGACCCTGCCGCGGAGCGGCGTGAATAAAAACTACCTGTGTGTTGCGGAGTGAATTTTTTTGCGCCATAGCCGATCGAGCACGAAGCCTTGTCGGTCACAAATTCTCTTGTATGTGAAGAGGACTTGCAGTGATTTGCAAAAATCCTGGGTACCATCGGCCACTAAAAAAACAAACAAAAACCCCACAAACACGAACAAACAACCAGAGGTACCCAGGGTATCTAGGTGAAAAAGGTGAAACATACGCGCCCTATCCCTCTGCACTCAACCGTTCTCCTCAAAGAAAAAGTGATTTCCTGTCCAATCTCTCTTTCTGTAAGCAGGAGCTGGACATGTGATCCAAGTGCTGAAGGTCTACTCATGCTGGCTCGAAGTTATCATGCTCATAGAACAATCTTCGATAACAAGATGACCATCAATAGTCCAGTTTTAAACTTTCAGAACCTTGTTCCGAAATTTACCTTTGAGCTTAACGCCCAAGACAAAATCTCTTATTGCTGCACCTGCATTGCTTCCATTTCACAACGTTGCATCAACATAATCAAATTGCAGGAAGTAAGATGATACTACCAACTGCGAGGGAAATTGGGCAACCGCGGACTTCTGGAACCCTCTTGCGCGTTTGCATTGATCCTTCATCTCTTGGTAGTCTCATATCTCTGATATTCATGTTTAAAGAAATGCTGCTTTCCGCCATACTTGTTGGGAAACAGGCGCTCATACAAGTCTCCCCAGCCCAAGTTCTATGTGTCGTGGGAATAATAGATGAAAAAATATGTACGGAAGAAAATAGGACAGCTGACACGACTGACAACGCTCAGCTGAATCGACATGAAATCTAAGAACTGTTCTGCGCCGATTGTTCTACTCTTCCGGTGCACCGTCGATAACTTGACTCCAGAATGACTTTCTCTTTCCTCTACATCTTTCCTTAGTCGACTCTTGGATCTACCTACGATCCAGGAAGTTCCTAGTTTGGCGTTTTTAGGTTGAGATATCTCTAACAAGAGCACGCATTTGCTCGAAGGGTAAGATGCACCGATGACGCCAGTATCAAAAGTCAAATAAAAACCTGACGTGTCCGGTAAAACCGGGTAAAACACAAGCGAAACGAAACGTGCAGGATACTGCTACTAATGACACCCTGCCATTAGGCGAAAAGTCCCTCTTCGACTGCTTGTCGTGGCTGGTTGTTGTTAGGAAGTCATGGTGACACGCACTGTCCTGAGTCGCTGAAGTCTCTCCGGCAATTTTTTTTTGCTCCATTGCTGCGCTCATCCTGACGATGGTGACAGTCTTGGAAATGGCGACGAACTTGTGCATCCCATATGCATAAAACAGGAAAACCAGTCAACCGACAAAACAACACGCAAATTGCCCCACCAAAAAAACCAAACACAAACCAAACACACAAACAACCAAAACACTGGTAATCCCAAAGAAGGTGAAAGCTGAAGTCTCTCCGGCAAGTCACCAAACGTCTTATCCTCTACCTGCGGGTGACCTTGCGAAAGAAGTTGCCGCTATCTTCCGAGAAGTCTACACGTTCTGCTCTCTCGGGCCTCCTACCTGCTCTTCTGGAGTTTCTCGGACACCTCAGATGATCAAACCAGGAGGAATGTACGAACATGGTGGAAATGGTAAGTAGTGCGTTGCGCGCTAACTGGTTTCAACTGCAAGTTGAAGTTTATCTGCTTCCCAATTTGAAAGCTGGGGTGATTGTTGGCGTGTTTAAAACCCAAGAGGCTCATTCCCTGGGCTGCAGTGCGAGCTGAAAAGCTGCAAGTCTCCATGTTCTTGTCAAATGAGCAGCCCATAGAGAAATGGTTTGCAACTGTCCATGGGTTGCCTGCTATGACTCTCCATGATCGGATCTAATAATATGAAGAAAGTAACTACGGGCGACCTGCAGGATATTCGAGCTCGGTATCAGGTAGCCAGCATGTGAGCTACCATTTCCCCCAACTGGGGCTTGTTGCATAAACAGCTGAGTTGTGAGAGGTGAAAATGCAAAAGACTGGATGTCCTCAAAGTGGAAACAAACCAAACAAACACCCAAACCCAACAAACAACGAAAACACCACCCCAAAAAAGAAGAAGACATCCAGTGAACGAAGTGAGACAAAAACCGACGCTTTCAGATCAAAATATAACCGTCGGAGCACTCAGTTCCTCTTCGCGACGACATAGTAAAATTCCGCAAATAAACAAGACCCCACGTTGCCTATCATCCCAGTCGTTGAATAGGTGAAATACGTTGGTTCACCCACGTCCTAGTAGATGCCGCTGCGCAAGGTAGGAGCTCCTCCTATGAATTCAGTCCGTATTGCCACTCTGACTGAATTCCAGTGTCAGAGCGTTAGTTAACCAATGCTTCTGTAGAGCTGGGGGGTTAAGAGGACCTTGGAATCAACCTCGAGTCCTGTAGTCAAGGACCAGACTCTGACGTTGTTGGATATTGACAGCGACATGAGAAGGGATTGCAAGTTGTATTACAATCTGCAAATGTCTGTTAAAAGTCCAGTGCAGTAATTTATGTTTGTCCGTCAAGAGCACAAGGGACTGAGAGTCGGAGATCGACGCCCATGTGAACAGCGAAGAGAATGCCCGAGGGATACTCATGGACCCCAGTCCTCACGTTGAGCCTGCCAAGCCACAGTTCCAGGTGGGAAACCACCAAGAAATCATGTTAGAGGTTCTTGCGAGAGATGCCTCTCGTCTTTTATTGACTGGGACTTTGACAGCTGTCACGTCTCCAGATGAAATCAGTGGAGGTATTGCAACATGTGTGATCTCAAGAAACTACAGTGTTCGACTCTTTGTTGCAAAGGGACTCGTATCCGAGGAACCAAGAGAAGAAAACAGGATGTAGAAGCATCCGAGTAGCTATGGTGGCTAAGATAAATTTCAATTGCTTCTTCCATGCTTGTCATCATCATAACTGTGTTGCCAACTCGGCAACCAAGTCAGTCTATTGGTGACTTACCTGTGCTTCAGGCTCTTATTTTCTCAGAAATCACTCTGAATGCCAAAGGAGGTGCATTCTTGGACAAGGAATCTCCTGCTGAGATCCGAGCTGAAACAGCATTCGATACAACTTGACCAGGACGGCACAAACCGCGAACACGCTTGTTGCCCCATACTCGACGACAAGCGTTATCCTGCTGTTGATTTGCGGCCTTGCTGCATAACCATGATATCACATCGCAGGCGCAGTTTCATAGAATGGAGGTACAGCAAAACCTAGACACTGCACGAAAAGAGCGATTTCTTCTTGTTTACAAGATCCCAAAGGCTGGCCATGCCGTTCCCTCTCGCTCAGTCACCAAGCCAAAACTGCATCTTCCGACCGTATCCTGCACTTATAAAGCATGCGCAAGTCCTAGAAGAAACTTATCCGAGCTAAACGTCAGTGAAACGTGCTCCGACTCTCATTGTCAGCAAAGATACTCCGACTCTCAGACATCTTCAGCAACATGTAGTGAATGATTCATAATAAAACTCTTTGCTCTAGAAGGCAGTGTTCTTGTGAAGAAAAATCAGTTATGGTTCGGTTTGTGGTGTTGGAGGGGATTTGTTGTGTTGTTGTGCTTGTTTTTGCTTTTCTCCACAAGACCAATCTCTCTTCATTCTTGGATCTATCCAGATCTCAAGCACAGGTTGCAAAGACTGCCACTATCGTAATGATGCGCGCAGCAACAGACAAAAAAAATCACTTTTCATTTTAAGTTCAACAAAATGAACAGTTAAAGCAAACTGCAAGAGTCGAGTGGAGTCACAAACAGAGAATGCGAAAAACTTAAACCCCTTAGGTTCAAATTAATCTTCAGTATGACTTACGTCACACAAAGTACCAACCCCAGCACTATGTGCACCAACACTTTGAAAACCAAAAACTGCAACTACCTAACCACGTTAGGTTTACCAGTCTTTTCGAGAAACCCTTGGCTTCACTCGGTCAGTCAGCACTTTTGCTCGGCACACACGGTGCGGTGAGTTACCCGGATCTAAGATCCGCAGCAGAACAAAACAAAGACCAAAGAATGACCTTCTGACTTAGTGTTTCCTTCTTACCTGTTCAGCAAACTCTTACAGGCTTCGAGCCAAAGAGTTAAACACCAAAACATCCAAGAGACAAGTAAGCTTTCGCTTACTCCCTTCAGACCGCCATCTTCATCAAAGTTTTAGAAGAGCAAGAACTGCAACTTCTTAACTCAAACGATGGCCTATGTCATCACGATGGGGTAAGTTCTTGAAGCCAAAGACAACAAGATCTTACACCAAGACAGGTCAACCTGACATCACAAGAAACTTTCTAGGAAAGTTTCTAAACAGTTCAAATCACATCCAATGAGCAAATCGTTGAAAAACTCGGATGTGGTATTTTGGAAACTCTATTCCCGAAAACTAATTCCACAGACTTTCCAAACCGCTAAGTTCACAAAGCCACAAAACGAATTCACCAAAAAGGTTTCAAACTGCCGTTCCAGGTTTGAAACATTCCGAAAACAAATTCTCTTTGTCCCAAACTGCCCAACATCTCCAAAACAAATTCTCTATGTCCCAAACTGCCGTTCCAGGTTTGAAACATTCCGAAAACAAACCCCTCCTTGGTTTGAATATCGAAGAAATTCAAAAGTCTCCGAAAATCAACAAAACCAAGATCTGAAGATATTCCCTGATAGCGTTTTTCAAATGCTACCACAATGCATTAACCAAAAGACTCACTTCTCGCATGAATTCTTCAAATGAATACATTCCAGGATAGCACTCTTCAAACGTATGCTATCTATTCACGTGAACCAGACATTGGGCACATCGCTCCCAGCTAAATATTCCAGTTATCAACCGTCAATCAACCAGCAGAATATCCACATTCACTGAGAAAACCCACTCTGTCTGAGCAAGTAAGACCAGAAAAGCCGTCATACCAGCACAAGACGTAACGCTGCGCGAGATAATGACTCCATCTGAGCCTGACACCCACTCCGTTGGTAAAGGTATTGACCATTTTGTTTCGGTTGTAGAGACCCTTATTGTGCACTAGAAATTAGACTTGGTGTTTTTCCAGCCTTGAAAAGGTATTTTTCCAGCATCTGGCACTTTTCCAGCATCCAAAAGGTGTTTTTTCAGCACCCGCGATTTTTTCAGCATCTAAATTGGATTTTTTCTAGCAACATCTCAGGTTCTTCAGCATCTCGACGTAGTCTCAAAGATCTGATTGGACTGGTGGTGCTTGTGGCAATTGTGGGAATTGTTCTTAAGGTGGTTCTTTGGGTGGATGAAGTTGTTTGTTGTTCTTGTTGGTGTTGTTGTTGTTGCAGTTGCTGTTGGCATTGGGTGTGTTGTTGCTTGTTGTTGCTTGTTGTTGCTTGTTGTTGGTCTTTGTTGTTGCTTCTTGTTGCTTGTTGTTGCTCATGCATCCCTCAGATGCAC
>DF241741.1:7556-23544 GCA_000507305.1 Breviolum minutum Mf 1.05b.01
GTTGTTGTTTGTTGTTGTTGTTGTTGTTGTTGTTGTTGTTGTTGTTGTTGTTGTTGTTTGTTGTTGTTGTTGTTGTTGTTGTTGTTGTTGTTGTTGTTGTTGTTTTGTTGTTGTTGTTGTTTTGTTGTTGTTTTGTTGTTGTTGTTGTTGTTGTCGTCGTTGTCGTTGTTGTCGTTGTTGTTGTTGTTGTTGTTCGTTTTCCCATCGTATTTTGTTGTTGGTGTTTCATTGACGGCGGTTCATCCATCGTATTTTTGCTTTGTTGTTGTTTTTGTTGTTGTTGTTGTCGTTGATGGTAATTATTATTGTTTGTTCATACTGTGTTGTTGCTATTGTTGTTGTTGTTGCTGCTGTTGTTGCTGTTGCTCAATGATAGAATGACGTCTTTTCTAAAGAAGAAAGACTAATCAAGCGAAAAACATATTGACAGAAAAAAGCCGAAAAGGAAAAAAGGAAGTAGAAATTGATAAAAGAAAAATGAAATAAAATAGAAAAAGTAAAGAGAAAAGAAAATATAAAAGAAAGTAATGGGTTGCGAGGGGATGCGTCGCGGGGCACGTAAAGTTCCGTATGCTACTCATTAAGCCTTTATTTGTAAAATTTAAACCCTTAACCTTTAATGAAACCTTAAACCCCTAAACCATACCACGGATCATACTGAACATGGTCGTGAAAGAACGCTTGAAAGTGTCAGCGCAGATATAACGCACAAGCAAATCACAAAAAGGACACCAAGGACCACAGTGAACACGATCGTGAACCATGGCCACCCGTTCAAGACCATCCCAGACCAGCAGAAAGCACGAGAATGACCACGAAATTTTCAACGCAACGAAGTTGAAGAAAAGAAAACGCGAGAATTGTCACACAAAACCCGTAGGTGACCACCGCGGCCAAGCCTAAAGCACGACATAAATACCACGAAAAATGCACATCGACGAAGTAGAAGAGAATTACCATCGAACCCACTTAACACCGCAAAAAATACCCACCGAAGCCAAAAACCAGCCAAAAGCACGAGAATTACTACACGAAAAACGCACTTCAAAGAAGTCGAAGAGCCGGAAACGAGAATTACAACACAAAACCCGGACACGACCACTGCAGCCAAGCTGCCGCCAAGCCGAAAGCACGAGAATTAATTACCACGAAAAATGCCTATCGAAGAAGCAGCGAAGAAGTTGAAGTGCCGGAAACTAACAGAATTACCACGCAAAACCCGGACACGACCACCGAAGCCAAGCCGCCGCCAGGCCAATAGCAGGGGAATTACCACCAAAAATTCACATCGAAGAAGCGCCCGGAAACTCACAGAATTACCACGCAAACCGGGCAAGACCACCGAAGCCAAGCCAAAAGCACGAGAACTGCCACGCAAAATGAAAATGCAAGTACGAAATAAGGAGAGTTACCAAGCAATCCTCCCCGCAACCCCCGATCTAGCCTTACCTGTTACTACTACCGTATAGAGCCCCAAGTGAAACACACTGCTTCGGGAAAATACCTGTTGACTGCCTAGAGGGCCATTTGTTCACAATTTTTGTGGTCGAAGGTCGTTGGGGTGTTTGACCTTGGTTTGGAGCTGTGAGCGTGGAAAACAAGCGTGGTCGTGAAAAGCAACAATGGCCGTGAAAACACATTTCGCCATATAAGTGATACTGGCCGTGAAAACACCCCAATGGCCGTGAAAATGCCAAATGGCCGTGAAAACGCGCCAATGGCCGTGAAAATGCCAAATGGCTGTGAAAATGGAAACCCGTCAATTTTTTTACCAAGTGTTTTGCCTTTTCATGTTTTGTCACACCTAAATGCGGAATTACCAAATCTAACGCAACAAAACAGTCTATGTAGATCTATCTCTAGACTGTTTTGCGGCAATATATTTTTTTGTTTTGAAAATATCATCATGTCAGAAAGGTGATATTTTCTGTTTTTTTGGAGCTGCGTGTGGCTTTGGACACTGAGTTAGAGTAAACATATGTGTGGATATATCTATATGTTTTCATGCACATATTGTTTTTATATTTTATATCTTCGTGTAACGGATCCGACACACATGCAAATATAAATATATATATATATATATGTAGCACAATACAAGCCCACACAACAAAGTTACAAGTTCATGGATTTGGTTAAGAGCTACACCCTTCTAAGTGACCAACTCTGGTTTTTGAAAAGTTGGGTTTGATCTTCCAAAACTCCAAATTCGGATCCCAAAAGTCAATGTCCCAGCAATGCTTTTTTTAAATTGGGCGAGATCGATATTTGTGATCGAGTGGGGAGGTCAGATGGCTCACAAAACACAGCGCCTGTCTGTGCCGTATATATATATATATATCAACTTCATAAAAAAAAATCTGAATTCAAAAGATGCTGAATTCAAAAGATGAAAACGTCAGTTTGCAAAACAAAAAGCCCATATAAGTGTCAGGGCGAATGTTCATATGGGCCAAGATATCTAAGATTCAAGGTGTTTTTTGGTGCTGCCTTTGTTCGTTTTCCGTGCACTCGCAATGGCGAAACTTTGCGCCGCAAAGAAATTTCCACAGGCCGGCTCGAGCCGCGCAGAACCTTGAGTTTTTCTTGAGAAAAATCAACATGCTGCAATGATTTATAAGGTAATTATTTATTTTCCATCACTAAGAAAACTTTGCCACTTGCCAATGAATTGCAAGGCGTTGGTACCGATCTGCGCAAAACAACGAGAGACGCACTCATGGTGCAACTGGCTTGTGTTCACCCGATCTATACGCGGTCGAAGTTGATTACAGAATGTATCCGAAAACTCACATGACTTCACATTCTTGTGCATTTTACACATGGTGTTGTTTATCCCGGTTCCTCCACCGTCATGTCAAAAACATCAAGAAAACTGCAGTCATGAAAATATCATTTGATTTGTTTGCCTCGACAAACACGTTCCAGCGGTGGCCAGGCTCAGTTCAACCATGTCCTCGGTGGCCGATCGCGTGGTACGCTAGCCCCCCCGAGCTGTTTGCAGGAGAATTCAAACCTTATAGTGTGATGGTGTGATTTGTTGAGACATGGGTACTGAAATTTCCATGTACGTATATGCAATTTTCAAGCTCAGAACAAGGGGTTGTTCCTTTTGAGGAACTTTTTTTTGGTTGATTTGGGCAATGGTGAAATCCATGGAGTTGGACTTTGGGTCCATGTCAGATTCCGACAGCTGGGGGGATAATAGCGAATGTGAAGAAACTCCTCAAGATGTCACCGCGTTCGTTTCTGCATTTGCAGCTTGCAGCAAACTTTACGAGGTGAGGGTTTAGAAAAAATCAAGATTAGATATCATTTTTTTCAATGAACATCCCTTGAATTGGTCTTCGAAATTCATGCATGATGAACATATATGTATACATTTTGTTTTCCAACCATGAAGGTGGGCCTTTCAGTCATAGTGGATCACAGCGGACGAATTGCAAAGCGACCCACTGTGAAAGACTTGGTTGCCAACAAGGAGGTTTCTTAATGGCACCCAAATACAATGTTTTCATGTTGAATTTTTAATCGTAAAAACCTTTGAAGGAGTTGGTGCTCCTATTTCTGTATGATCTTTTCATTTCTCACCCCAAAGTTGGTTTGATTACTTTTACACCAATCGCCCGAGGTTGTTCTAGCATGTGTGAAAGGTAGCTTGAATCGGACTACTCAATCCCCGCAGTTGTCGGCGTGGACTGTGCAGAAAGCTCTTTTGATCTTCTACCAAGACAAACAATTATTCCCGGAGGGCCTTTCTCCTGCTATACCCGCAGTTGCTGACTGGGCATTGAAAACTGGGGTCATTTGCAGAAAGCTCGTCCGATCTTTAGTTTGTATAGAACATTTTTTACAGATAGATGTGCCATGCTATTTCAGTCCATATATTTCTATATAGACCCAATCCATCATCTCCCACTAAGGTCTCGAAATTCAGGAGGCTCACCAAAAGATCACATGGTGCCAAGAATGCGAAAATATTGAAAATGAAGGAGTACGCTAGGAAGTGGGGTTGGCCACCAAGAAAACCAAAAGATTCTCGGACTCAATCAATGCCAATCCCCAAAGTTGATATATATATATATATATATGTAAATTGTAGTTGGTATACCCATTCGATGTCAACCCTCTTTGCCACTTTTAAGTTTCAATGTGTCCCACCGGAATCCTTAGGTCCAGCGTGGCACTCATGAAGATTTGCTTGAGCTCCCAGACGCATCTGAAGTGTCGACTCGAGCCAGTTTGTCGGACCTCAGCTCGGTGTCCAGTGGGTCGGTGCAAAACGAGAAGATTTTGCGGGTCATGAATCAGCTCAAGGGCTTGGGGGTGGCCAACCAACTTGGGGCTTCTAAAAGCAAAACTGATGATATGACCCCAAAGAATTCCGAAATCGTTATGGTAGAAGATGATGAAAAACCAATGCTTCCACATGCTGGGGAAGGCCTTACACCACATCAACGAGTAGCTTTGATTTTGAGGGCAGCAAGGGAACGAGAACAATCGACCCAAGAAACCAAACCGGTCACACAGCCAGAGAAGGAGCTTCCTGGGGTGCCCGAATATGTTTCTTGATATGAACATTAATTCACAAAATTCTTTTCGGATGAACCCTCCAACCCTTGGAAAAGCGGTTTCACAAAAAAATCAAATTTGAGATTCGAAAAAATATGAAAACACAATTCGGTTTCTCAAATATTTTGCCTCACACAAATTTATTCTCATCCTATCTCAATATATGAATATTTTCATGTATATTTTTGATTTACATATACATATTTAAAGAGCTTATATCTTGTATTCAGCCATGCGTTGCTCAGGTATACAAAGCTATGCATGCTGGCAAGCCGAAAGTGTTCGCGATGAACAAGCAATATGTGAATGCTATGAAGGAGGCACGGGAGTCAGGTGCGGATGGAGGTGAGGATGCCGATATGCCGGATGAACCCCCAGCACCTGCTTCTGAAACTCACAAAACCAAACCTAAAAGGAGTGGAGATTGGAACTACAATCAAATTCGTTCATCCTTTATCTCAGCATTTCGAAAAGAAACCAAATGTGATTATGCCACTGCGAAATCTCAATGGGATCTCAGTGAAACGAAAAAGTCGATCCTGGGTCCACTGTCACTTCCAGAGTTGAAACGTCGTAAATTCGTGGGTAAAACCTGCGAAAAAAACCCATGGGCCTGAATCAGCCTGGAGTGGTGTTGTGGGATTTTCATGATGCCGAAAAGGTTTCAATATCTATATATATAGTGGCCCGACGGGGAGGGGTCCTTGACCATGGGCTTACAGAAAGTCTGTGAAAGTAGGTGTTTAAATATTGGCTGCACAAGTGAAAAAATTGGTGTTTCGCTTTAGAGTATCATCTTTTTCAATTTGCAACTCAACAAAAGATTGTGCTTCGATTTCTCGTGAACAAATCACATAAACATGGTTTGTGAATCTTGGATTGCCCAATGCTTAAGCTTCACCACCTCTATAGTTACACCAGCATTTTCCTCAAGATCACGGGGGTTAACGGCACCATCGGCTCCCGACATGGTGGTATTAGATATGCTTAAGTGGAGATGCCCTCCGGTGCTCATTCTCTTTGTCCTTCTGATCCGGTGGAATCCGCAGATCAAGCATTCCATCGAACCAAGAATTTGGTTTAGTACAATCTGGTTCTTGTTTGCTGTGAAATCCTCCGACCTGTTCGAAATGTTTTTAGTTTTCTGCCCTAAGAAGTTTATATATTCTTTTGTCTATTACCATTTGCGGTTGACCTAAAGACTGTTATCTTCCAATTCTTTTCGAATTGCATCCGTGGTCAATTCCCAAATTGAAAAAAACTATTCAAATATATGTATTTATACAACAACTCGATCTCAGGACAGGGACTTCGTGGAGGTCTTTGCTGGCCAATGTGCAGTGTCCAATGCATTACGAGAAGTGACTAGGTGGAATTTTATTTATGGCGCTAACCCCGGCAGATTGTCCATATAAACCTGAATGAAACCTTGTTTGTTTTCACCATCGTCCTCAATTGGCCACCACATACGCTGGTCGAAACTTGTGGCCCCGTACGTGCGCAGCATCTATCCAAGGCAAACCTGCGAGGTGCTGCTGTGGAGCTGGAGCACAATCCACGCTTGTTTGATTTGACAACCCCAGCAGGGTTTGTGAAACTTGGATTATACTAGCATATGATTCTTTTCAAGCTGTATGGCCATGAATTTGTGGGCTTCCCTCTATCCTTCAGATTCTATACATGTTCACCAAAAAAAAATGCAACTCAGGATTACCATGAACGAAATCCTGCGGTGTAAACCTGGTGCCATTGTGATCTTTGCGCCCGTCTGTAAATCTTTCTCAAGGATGTCGGATGCTTATGAAAAACGATGGTCAGTATCAAATCCTGTTTTTCATGCACCTTAAGTTGGGGTGTATTCATGAAATGCGATCAGGTTCAAAGTTCAAAATTTGCTGGATACGTTTTTCACTAGTACAAATACATGAAACATCCAGCCCGCTCCCTAGGTGCCACCACACAAGCGGCAGAAGCATATACCGACCATATGGTGACACGGATCGGATTTTCGTGCAGGTTGGGAACCTCTTGGCGGTCCGTACAGTACTCATGATCCTAGTATGCAACTTTATGCAACTTCGATGGTTGCTGGAGCAACCATCGCAGTCTTCCATGAACAGCCTCCCCAGGTATCAAGAATTATGGAATCTGGTTCAGGTTTCTTGCATCTTTATTGTGAAAGAATGTTTATCGAACAAAAATTGTTTCACATTTTTTGGATTGGAAAGTTCAGCATTAAAGGCAATAACCACGGAATATTTTTTTGTCAAACCCTGCTTTCGGGGTAAAACCACCAATACCTGTGTAAATATCTGAGGCTTGGTCTGGAAGATTTTGGATGGGACGATTTGGCGGAAAGTCCCCTAAACCGCACATTGTCTTTTCAAATGATCAAGTTTTGGTTCAGCGGATTCTTGACCGTGCCGGCTACATGAGCCGATTGGAAATGTCCATGTGTCCAGTACGTACCACCCGCACTTATACGGACAAGCACGGCGTGAAGCGGTGCGTAGGTGTGAAAAATGTACTGAGAGAAAGTCAGTACCTTGCTAGCTGTATTATACAAAGATTTTGATTTTTTACCATATTTCTTCAAGCCTCTAATTCTGGGTTCCACTTTATTTGTATACCTTTGATACCTTGGTTTCCACCAACAAGAAAAGGAAGCATATTTCTCTCTATGAAAAGCCCAGGCATTACACTGAAGAGTTTGGGAAGTTTATTGCTGATCTCTTCCAAGAACGGATGGGTGTTTCTTGGACGGAAGATTTCTTTCTTTTTCACGGAGTGAACCATTTTCTATATATATAAACAGTGGAAGGGTCGTAAATAGGACCATGAAAAAAACAAAAAAATGCGCATTATTTGGAAAACCAACCTTGGATAACCTAGGCTCCTTTGCCTGGTCCTCCACATGATCAACATCTTCAGTCCATCGACCACACCCTCACTGATCTTCAGCTCTTCAAACAACACTGCTTGCCTATGGTGGACCTCTGGCCAGAGGCCTGATGAAAATTTAGGAAAACTACCCTTGCTGCCTTCTTTGTAGAAAACTTGAATGGAATACGATTTCACTCGCTATTGTTTTTTGTTATGAACGGTCACTTTTCACTCCAGGAACATGTTGTGTAAATATCATGAAAAAAACCATATTTATATTTGTATATATATATATATTTGTATATATACGTACGCGTACACGTAAATATATATATATATATATCATGAAACCAGTGGCTCCCAATTCGGACCGTGAAAGCACCTGCAGGCGAATATCATGGAGGCCGTGCAATACCTTGCCCGGTGCAAACATTTGCAAATTCCGGAAGGGTGGGACTTTTGGATAACAAATCAACAATTTTGTGTTTTTTGATGTTTGCCTGCCCATGGAAAAAAATGGACAGAAACAAGTTTATAATCGATCTTTTTCCCATCATTTCCGACTATTTCCCAAATGCATTCATAACAACACATACTCATCATGAATTTGAATGGCAACACCTGGTATTGTATTTATGTTCCTTTTTAAAGACCTCATTTGATGAAAAACAAATCCTAGGAATCGGTGATCGATGGACTACGCCTTCGATGACGTCCGTGATGTTTCCGTGAAAATCCCTAAAGTGGGAAAATCATATGGTGTTTTCTTAAAAACACTCAAATTTACATTGGGGTGTCGGGAGCCAATTTCACAGGAGATTGGCCTGTTACGTGGATGATCTGTCCGTGTAGCGTGAAAAACATAGCTTTCACATTTGTTACTGACTAGGGAAGACCGTGGTACAACACTCATATTGAAATCACATGTTTTCAGCCAGCCTAATGTATTTCCCATTGGTTTACACTCATTAAGCAAACTTACACCTTGGGACTGTGAGGTGCGTGTGAAATGGTTGCTTTTCATGATTTTCATGAAATGTGTGTGAAAACCACGAAGTGAGAGTATTCAATGGAGAAATCGTGAAAAAACAGGAAAAACACGAAAAACACGAAAAACACGAAACACGAAAAACGATAAATCGGAGGTACCGTGAAAAAACGTGAAAAAGCCATGAAAAACCACCCAAAAGCCATGAAAATCCCATGAATTCCGTGAATTTCAAAAAATGATATTTCTATTCGTTTTTGAAGTGTTTTTGCTAGCGGGGGCCAGTTTCGCAAGACTTGCGTGGTCTTAGCCATTTTGGTTGATTTTAAGGATCCGGTTTGCCACTTGAGCAAAAATGGGCAAGTCTAAGGAACAACATCATAAGGCTGTAGCGAACCTTCAAGCGCTTCAGGATTTAGCTAAGAAGTTGCATGAGGAGAAGGAGAAGGATGCAAAATCAGCAGCCACAGAATCGGAAGCTGTTCCTGGTGCTGATCATGATCCGCCCCCAGCTGTTCCGGTGAAGCGTCGCAAGTCTAGGAAGAGTCCAGAAGAGGGTCCTGCTGAGCCCAATGCCAAGGAGGCTGTTGCGGAGCCTTCGAAAAAATCGCGCAAGGCCGATAAGGAGGATGCCAAGATCTCGAAAGGGAAATCCTCGGACAACCTGCAGTTGAGTGAGAAGACAATGTTTGATGCCGAGAACTTCAATCCCACGGCTTTGCCTTTCTGCTTGGGTTGGGAAAACTTTGGGAAGCTCAAGGACTTTTACAAGATGTCGGATGCTGAAACTACATCCATCCTCTTGGCGATGTGCGGACCGTCTCCCGATGGAAAGATCTACTGGTCGAAGTACAAGCTACCAAAGCAGTACCAGGACGTGGTGGATGGACAGAGCAAGTCTGATGATCAAAACCCTGAGGATCTCAGCAATAAGAAGAGGAAATCTGGTGAACAGTCTGAGAAGAGCAAGGCCGATGATGATAAGAAACGGAAGTTAGATGAGCAGAAGGCTGCAGCTAAGTTGGCACAGGAGGAGGAGTTAAGGAAGTTGGCTGAGAAACAACTCGCTGAGAAGAAGGCTGCAGCTGCCAAGTTGGCACAGGAGGAGGAAGAGAAAAAGATGTTGGCTGAGAAACAACTCTCAGATGAGAAGGCTGCTAAGTTGGCACAGGAGGAGGAAGAGAAAAAGATGTTGGCTGAGAAACAACTCGCTGAGGAGAATGCAGCTAAGTTGGCACAGGAGGAAAAGAAGTTGGCTGATGAGAAGGCTGCAGCTAAGTTGGCGCTGCAAGAGAAAAAGAAGTTGGCTGAGATCCAGGAGGAAAAGGACAGGAGGTTGGCTGAGCAACAGGCCCGTGATGCGGCCACGAAAGCAGAAAAGAAGAATGACTTAAGACTCAAGCTGCTGGGCCATATTGCGGAAGAGGAGCCTGATGTAGACTCCGATGACGAAGGTGGCGAAGAAGAATTTATGGATGGAGTGAATGGCTTCGTGTCTGACCCAGAGATTGACTCTGAAGAGGAGGAGGCGATGCCGCATAAGATTCGGCCGAGTTCTGCTTCTGGTGTGAAGAGGACAACTCCCCCGGAATTGGACGATACTTGGTTTAATCTTTTTTGACGAATTTAAAACGAACATATTACATGTACTAGCTTACGCATAAAAGTTTAGTCGGCTTGTAAAAAACAATCTTTCACTTCACACGCCCTGATATTTGTGAATTACCGGCCAGATTACTTTCAACCGAGGTGAATGGCACCGATGGAGAAAAGCCTCCTCTTCGATCTCCTCTGTTTCTGGGGCTGCAAGTATTCGTGAAATTGTATTTTCCCATGTGTGTCGAGTGTGCAACCCAAAATGTGTGAACAAGGAAAATAATTAAAAAAACACAAGTGCCTTGATATTTGAGGTCTTGTAGCACTTTGGTTCTTGGGGCGCAAGAGGTGAGCCGGCAAGCTTCGCAAGTACCGGTTGAATCGCAACCGGATGATGTTTCAGAGTTTCTTTGGAATCAACTAGTCGTTTTTTTTGTACGATGGTCGGCCCTAACTTGAGTATTACAACGTATACATATTAATGAAGTTGACTTTTCCTTGTGTTCATCTAGAAATTTGAGGCTCGGTCCATCAGCGTCGGTGGCGGGTGATGATCGGAACGAACGACTCATGGGCGCTTTGGCTACACTACAAGAGCTTGTGACCGATCCTGAAATCAGGAAGCAACTCCCTGCTTTTCTGCAAGATACGTTTTCGAATGATATTGAGAAGGAGCTGGACGCAGATCGTGTGAAAAAGGAGGTTGCAGTCAAGGCGGAACTTACAGAAACTCCGACTTTAGCGGCAACAGCTAAGGCCAAGGCAGCTGTAGCTACTAAGCCGGAGGCAGAACTGAATGGTCCGGAGAAGGATGAAGAAACTTGCAATTCAAGTACGCACAGAAATGAGCATGCGAGATTGACAAGGCGCATGGCTACACTGGATGAAGCGAAGTATCCAGAAATTGCAAAGCTGTGGCAAGGCAACAGAAAGGAGCGGTATATGAACAAAAATGTTACAACGTTTTCTGAATGGCACTGGTTTGTTTTGAAAGAAACCTAACCCTGAAGGAAAAGTCCGATTTGTTACGTGCCTTCATTTCTTCGAAGGAGAATTTGGATTGCTGTGAGAGCTCGCTGGTGGTTAGCAAGGAGCAGAACCACGAAATGGAACGTGGAAAAGAATTGTTAACGATCAAAGAGATGATCGACAAAGGCTTTTCACAGCTACTTGGCTTTCGAACTTCCTGCGATTTGTTATTGTTGATGTTGCCGTTGATGTCTCTGAAATTTTGGTCTTTCTTGTTTTTTTGGCGACCCTTACTTTCTTTTGTGTTTCAACTTTTCCTACGTCCCTGTCCCAAGGGCCAAGATCGACGCGATATTGAAGCGTGGAACACCAATACCGGATGAGGACGCTCCGGAGGACCCACAGTCGACAAGATTTTGGTGTTTCGTGGGAGGCAAATTTACCGACCGCGAAAAAGTAGCTATCAAAGGCACGACTACAATTGGAGTGAAGGCCAGTGCAGGCGGAATTGGTGCTTTACTTGATTGTTCTTCGATGCCCGGATCATGTTCAACGACGGCTGCTCCCAGCAACGTTTCTTTGGCCTCTTTAGTGACTCTGGCAAGTGAAACGCCCGCAGCTACAACACCAGCAGCGAAGGGAAAAGCGAAGGCGAAGGGGAAAGCCAAGGCAAAAGCAAGAGCGCAAGAACCGCAGACCGCCAAAGAAAAGAAAGATGCAGCCCGTCACTTGGGTTTTGTTACATTTATGCTTTTCTTGTTTTTCCACGGGGCAAGTTGTTTCAAAACGGTTTTACAAGAGACCGTACAATCACTTTTTGTTTTAAACACCGCTTCGAACTGAAATTTACCAAAGGCATATCACTGCTAGAACATATATACAGAGGGTGTTGCCTTCGAACATTTGAGGCAATGATCTCAAGAAAGAGCTGAACAAATGCAGCGTCCTCTACGACCTTCCCAAGGATTTGGATATCTATACGCAACTTGCGGCCGCGAAGAGTGATATGGAGACTCTTGTTGAATCGTTGCCCGTCGGAAAAACTAGATTCGTTGGAAATCCCATTTACTCCCATTAAGTACTTTGATTTTTTCATGATTTTTTGGTGAAAATCATCTGACCCTTAAATTTTGATAAGTTCATCTCAGGCTTGGCGAATGCGATGATGATGCAATCCAAGAAATCTATGATGATGCTGCTGAGAAGGCAGTATACTTGGAGTCTGTTGCTTTAAACAACTGAGAAACACTTTGAATATCAACAAAAATCATGATATTTTCAAAAATTCCTAGTTAGAAGAACGGTCAATCCACTCCTTGTCACTATTTCACTTTCCCCCATGTTTGCTCGCAGGTTGATCGCTGCCGCTACTTGCGGGCCCAGGCACGAGCAGTGGCCACGGAACTGCGAAAATCCAAGGAGGCTTAGGTTTGAAATTCGGCCTAAGTGCCAACGCGGCAGGGTGATGTATCGCTGGAAGAGTGGGATAGGGTCACTCACAAAAATGGGTTGCTTAATATACGATGCCTGGGATTTTCTCTACCTGATTTGTCATTCCCATTTGGAAGTAATAAGTTCCAATGACTTTTTTTCGGTTTGTGGATTTTTGGGTCATTATTTAATGTTCTTTGTTTTTCGGAGGCTGTCGCAGCAACTCAAAATGCCAGCTGATTTGATTCACCTGAAATCGAATTTTGATTGAGATACATCATCTCACAGTAAACTGGTCGATGAACCGCCTTGAATCAGTAGATATGTTGTGGCGGCCGGGAAAAAATGTCTCATTGATTCGTGCTATCCATGAAAACCAATGGCAAACAGCCGGGGTAGAGTGGTTTTCCTTTGATTTTTTTTACGCCCCACGCAGGTTCGAACGAATCAATGTGGCTTCTTAGAGAGCGTTTGGACCGATCGCTACTTGGAAAAATTCAATGGTTATAATGGCTAATGTATGAACAGAAATTTCTGTCAATAGATTGTATGTATATATAAAATACATGGATAATCATGGATAAACTTTGCATACATCTTTCTGAGGTTGGCTGAGTTCATCGGGTCAGGCAACACCAATGTGAACCATGCACGGTCGTTAGCTGAAATGTACGACTCTAATCTGGTATCGAATCTTGCCAGCAATTTGAAAACATCCCGTTTTCCTTTCTACAGGGTTTGGAATCATATCCTCAAGGTTTTCCTGTTTCATGAGGTGTTGAAAAAAATCCCACCGTTGTCTCACCCATTAATATAAGCATCATGTCCCGACCAACCAGCCAAGATCCCAGCGTGAAAGAGGGCTTCACGAGAGAGCCATGAAATGTGGAGCATCACTACCATGTGGTATCACTAAGATTTCTTTGCCTATGAAAAAATCCGCTGACGATGCTACGGTTCAGTTGGTAGACTGGCCCTGTTTGTTACCACACGATTTTGTTTCTCAGTTCCCAATTGGCATTGTTGTTATATTTTCCATTTCCCCCGAAGTGATAGCAATCCCCCACTTGGATGATCTCCATGTTAACGATATGACCTCATCACATCTTTGGCCCAGGTATCCGCCCTGATCTCCGAAGGGTTCATGAAAGCGTTGGTGGGTGATTTTAACATCCTTCCTGAATATTGGAGGGGTATCTTGGAAGATTTTCCAGATCATCCAATGAAATCAAGGGATGCCAATCGAAATAGGAGTGTTGGATGCACACTCTACTGAACCTTGGGTTTTTCAAATTCAGCATCGACGTTCATGTTTTTCAACGTAAACTCAATTGTACTTCGGAAGGTTGTTTGATATTCGGAAACTAGTAGTATGTTAAATTTGTAAAGATTCCTGAGGTGATGAAATCAATGCTTTGAATGACTCCTGGATGTACATGGTGTGGTCTAGTGATGCATCCCCATTCCTTACCAATTCGATGAGCTCCAGATTCCCTATTGCGATTTTGCCGGCATCTCGATATGCAATCTCGAGCCGGGGTGTGAACCTGACTTTGGAAGCAGCTGCGCAGCAAGTGACACGATCCTTTAACAAACTTTCCACCCGGGGTGTTAAACTTCGAAATATTGCATCGCTAAATGCTCCAACAGTCCCATGTCTGAAATTCGTTTTTTTTTTGAAGTATGTAGGATGTATAGGCTCACTGGATTTACACTACTGGTAGTCCAAATTTTTCTTTCAGTATGAAAATCATGAACCGCGTAAGCTTCCAAGGTTGCAGTTCTCCACTTCTATGTTACTGGTTTTCGCGGTGACTGGAAAGCATTGAAACAGATGTTTCAATTCATCCGGGATTATTCGCAAAACGAGGCTGGAATTCCTTTAGTTTATTTGTTGTTTTTTTTTGAATTTCTTTCCCAATCGTACTCTATAGTGGATGTTGAAAAAAGGGTGGTTATGCTACTGCAACCCTGTCAGATATGTTGGCTTTGTATGGCGACGAAGGGAAATGACAACAACCTCCAATATTGTTTTCTTGATGATTCTCAACATGCTGCTTTCTGGTCGACGTATCTTCAAGTGCCACCGTGGGATCCGAACTCACCACCCCCTTACACGAACTTATCAGGGTTTGCTGTCAGCATGATAGTTCCTGATTTGCTCCATGTCCTAAATCTAGGCATAGGACGCGATATCGCAGGATCAATACTTCAAGTTCTACTCAAACAAAACCATGTCTTTATTGGAGGGAACTTGGAAGAGAAATTTGGTGCAGCAACAGCTTCCCTACGGTCCTACGCCAAATCAAATTCGTTGCCCTTGCGAATGAGAAAAATTACCAAAAAACGTTTGAATTGGGGCACTGACCGTTACGCTGAGTTGAAAACTGGGTCAGGTTATGACAATTATGTTGTTTGTCGATGGCTTCAAAATGTATTGGAACCCCACGCTGACAAGTACCCAGAATTTTGTACCCTACTTTGGGCTTTGAATGGGTCTATGCATGTCCTTTACAATGCCAACTGGTTTCTTACTGATACCGAACGGTTTCAAGTGAAAACTATGGGCGGTCTATTCATACGGATGTTCTTGCAGCTGGCTACAGAAGCAGTTGATTCACAGCGTTTCCTATTTAGGATCAGACCGAAGTTTCATCTGATGCAACACATCTTGTTCTGTCGGCGGAAAATAAATTGCGCCAAATACAGTACATGGATGGATGAAGATTTTCTTCGCAAGGTCGCTCGCACGATGAAACTCACCCCTGGTGTGACGACACAAGAAAGGACACTCCAGCGTTGGCTGATGGCCATCCCGGAAAGTCTACGCAAAAGCATGGCGAACTAAGAGACAAGCGCTGCTAGATGGAAAAAAAGGTGATGGGAAATCCGTTTTGCACAAACCAAGACTTTTTTTGGAATAGTGAAGGGAACAACCAAACGTTAGGTTTGGGTAAAAAAAAGAAGTTGTGGTGTTATTTCATTTTGGGAAAATAACATATACTATACTTTGCAAAATATAAAGTTGAATAGATAGTATCTTAAGATATTGGTTACCGAACTAAATACTTGAATACCTAAATATAGGTATTCAAGTATAATAAGATATAATATATTTTGGCTCGAATGAACGCGCTTCCAAGCCTGGATGTGTGTAAAAACAAACGATTCATAGAACAACACTGACCACAAACGTGGATGTGTGAAAACACAACAACTTCACAGACCGCTGCTACCCCACAGCACCAGCCATGCGTGAAAACCCCCTGCGGACGCTGTCGCGCCACATGTGGCCATGAAAATGTGGTTTGTCCACCTCGGTTTTTTTTTGTGGTCGTTTGCGGGATGGCCTAGTTTTTTGTGATCGAACGGCCCTCTAGGTTGTTGGTCGTTGGTGGTCGTTCGTTGGTGGTCGTTCGTTGGTGGTCGTTCGTTGGTGGTCGTTCGTTGGTGGTCGTTCGTTGGTGGTCGTTCGTTGGTGGTCGTTCGTTGGTGGTCGTTCGTTGGTGGTCGTTCGTTGGTGGTCGTTCGTTGGTGGTCGTTCGTTGG
>DF241741.1:23725-71931 GCA_000507305.1 Breviolum minutum Mf 1.05b.01
TTTTTTTTTGTGGTCGTTTGCGGGATGGCCTAGTTTTTTGTGATCGAACGGCCCTCTAGGTGGGACGTCAGGATTTACACCCCTTGATCGGCCAAGGGAAAAACCTATATTGGTTGGACGCCAGGATTTGGCCCATGCTCTATGGCATCAGGATAAGCTTGGCAAAACCTAAGAATTGCGAACCAATCACGACCCTTGATCGCCCCACAGAAAGAAATACATTGATCGGACGCCGCGATTTTGCCAATGCTGTGGCATCAGGCGAAAAATGACAACACCTTAGAAATTCAAATCCGACACTACCTTCGATTGGCCCAGAAAAAATGTACAGTGAGTGGGTGGTCCCATGAACCACTTGTACCTGCCCATCATGAACACGGCACGAAAGGAACCATCTTACACCCAGTAGGCTCAGTACAAGCTGCGTTTCTTTTGTCTACAGAATACCAGGGCTCAACTGCTTTCGTCTTCCACGCTTAAAATCACACGCCATTGCCCGTCTGTGCGCGTGTAGACTGGGCTCATGCCCTGCTCGGCGGGCGTCTCGGCGGCGCTTCAAACGGAGCACTTCAGCCTTTCAACAAAAAAGGAAATATACGATTCACGCCAGAAGTCCAAACATGGAGCGCAGAAGTTTGAAAGAAAGATACTATCAATCCTTGCCACGCACTGAAACACCAGCCATGGCTGACATGCCGACTCGTCCAACACACTTGTGAGTCATCTCTCCAACAAAATATTCCCTCACCACGGCTTGCCTTGAAGGATGCCATCTCACGCTCCAGAAAATCAAGCATCCTCACGTCAATTCACATCAGCTCAAGGTTTCAAGTCTTCCTCGCCTTCCACGGATTCAAAAACCTAACGAAGGCAAAACAAGCGGCTGCGCTTGCTGCTCGATGATCAACTGCTGCTCTTGCGCCTCTCAAGGGCAGTTGGAACGTTGGGACAACATACCATGCATACAAAGGGATGTCAGAAAGAGATATACGTCATGGAAAAGACGCTATGTAGACGGAACGCAGAAGACAAACGGACAGAACTGCAACAAAAAAACTTACAATCACATGTTTCACGACGTGTTGATCAAGACTGGTCTGACCCTGGCAGCACTTCGAGAGTAGGCACTGTCTCCCTTTCAGTCAACGTGGGGAGGTGAGATCCAAATCATCGATCGAAACATCCCGAACACACAATGAAAAAGAACCAGCAGACATCAGGACTGACCCGGATCCCAACTGATTCCTGTGCAAATCCCAAGGAGTGGGAACAGGTGGGGATCTGAATTAAAAGGGTGGATGATCCATCTTGAGCCAAAATGGGCCGCGACCATTTGGCGCTGATATGACAAGAATAGCAAGGCCTACGGGTAGGCCCCCAACATTAGATTGACCGTCCCATCCCTAGCAACCAACCGGAAGATGGGAAACCCAACGACGTGTTTTGACAACGTATTGATCAACACTGGTCTGACCCTTGCAGCACTTCGAGCGTAAGCACTTTTTACCTCTCAGTCAACGCGGGTGGATGAGAGGGTTTCATCCTCACATCAAGTCAATCCTGCCAGGCTGAGGATGTCGCATGTTAGCTCCAAATCATCGACCGGAACACCCGGACACAATGAATCGAATAACACCAGGATCCCATTCTACCTATCGCCATTCAATCTCTAGGAGGATGATCTGCTGCGTTGGCATCAGTGGAAACTCCATCTATGTAAGCGTTGGCTCTTATAGAGGCAAAGCACATCTCCAAAAGACCGAAACTAGTTCACACATATCTTCTCGAGCCGAGTATCCTTTGACCAAGGCTCCTTTGACCAAGCCTCCTTGAACAGATTCGGAATCGACAAACAACAAATAAGAGCCCTTCAAGTCGACTTCGAGCGTCTCAAGAGCAACCACTGTGGCAAAGAGCTCAACCGTTGCAATCTGAGACTCGCGGGGTATCCATTCGTCTATACTATATTACAACCTGTTTAGCTGCGCAACCGATCATCTAACAAAGATCACATATACGGCCTGTCAACTCCTGCCTTCGCGTCGGAGAAAGAAACGTCAGTAAACACCACCGCGTCGACCAGCCTCTCGAGCAGATGTAGGCCGACCACTTTCCAAAAAAGGAACTTCCCGTTCGTTCAAGGCCCGCTGATGGCCGAGTTGGTCCTGACCGACGCATAGAATTCGAATATTGACGTTCAGGTAGCACAATAACTCGGATGCCCCCAACATGAGCTTGCCGCTTTATTTGCCAGCTTGACCCGGAGCTCATGATGCTCTCGATCTCGTCCAAGATCTCCGTCTTGCGTCTTCAATTTGATCGACAGTCTCTGCCAGAAAGGTCTTTGGGCCCGATGACATTTGTAGCTTCTTGGCATCGAACTGTGCCCCGAGGCACCACTGTAGTTTCTGAGCACATTGGAAGGCGCTTGGCTTGGTGTGAATCCGTACTTGTCATGAAAGAAAGTGAAAGCAGCCACAAAGAAGATCCTCCTATGTCAGTGATGGCAGCTGATCTCCTGTTGTACTGAGACAGAAGACACCAGCAGGCCGAACGAGTGTCCAACCATGACAAAGAACGAAGTCCTTGGGAGATATGTCACGCTCCTTCTATGATCAGGCTTGATGGCGATCTGTGGGTAGGCTTATCCAAGACCCGCCCCGAGATCTTCTCCTGATGTGCCACATTCATGCCGTTAACGACCGTGGCGCTGACTATACCCCTCTGTTCTTCTGCACCAGCTCGAACCTCTGAATGGGGCGCGCAGGGATCCCACACAATGGAAGAGACCTGCCCGGACCTTCTCGGTGCGCTCGAGGATCGGTGATCTCGCACATTGGCTACATTTTTCGGAACCTTGCGAGAGAACTCCCAGGCTATGTCTCGCAGCTCTTGTTCAGTCTGTCGCGCGACTTGGAGATCTGGCCAAGGATAGGCAAATAAAACCAGCGAGCGTTCACGTCCATCACTTGCGCTGCTGCGACGAGTTCTCGCCACAGAGCAATGGCACGGTCGGATGATCACGCGCAACTCCTTGCAGGACACTTTCCTGGCGTTCTGAATCGACCCCCTTCCCCTGAACTCTGCATGATTTCCTTTCGATCTCTGGGGTGTTTGGGGATCTTCCTCCACGCTTCAGCCCTTGAGTTTGTAGCGCCGAGCAAGCCAGCCGCGCTGCTGCGATCCCGTTCCGGCTGATCACCGCCGAGTTGGTCTTCCGGGGTCAGAACCTTGATCTGATCCTTGGCTGCATTGGCTGAGTCGCCGAGCATGGCGAAGATCTCCACTGACAAGAGCCCTGCTTTGAGCTGAGCCTGCCAAAGATCAATCTTAGGTGTGGTGTCTTCGCTATCATACTTGGTACGATCGACCATGCTGGGCGTTCCAGTCTGAATTAGGAAAATACTTGAACCCTGACGCACGATCTTACTCAAGCAGCTCGAAGATCTCAACTCTCTTCGCGCACGAAGAAAAAGACCACTTAGAAAAGATATTTACAAAAATCTAGATCGGACACTCTTGATCAAATCTTTTTCCGTAAAATCTCCCGGGTCAAGCAGCTTGAGCCCAGAGCATGAGCCGCTTCGCAGAGCTTGCAGATCGGTCCTGAAGCCTGGTGGCTTTGTACCAAAGGAGAGGGACTCTGCTACTAGTACAAGGATCTTCTCGCAGAGAGAAGAGCCAGGGTTGGTCACCCTGTTGGTAATCATATGAAACTTAAGCTCGGATGAACCGAGCCTTTTCTGAAACAGTGTCTTTCGGAACGTACTCTGCCACCCCGATGGCTTGACGACATCTGGATCATCGTCTGCCTCGAAGTGAGGGGCCCATGTCTCTCTTACCTTATAGATCGACAGGTCCTTCCGCTGAGGGTCTTCCTTCAGAACCACATAGGATCTCACCAGTTGGCTGGAGCCCAATGGTCCTGGTTTTCACTGCAGCATCCATAGCGCGACTCACGTAGAGCGCCAGCTGACGCGAACCCCGCACCACCATCGCCAGCTTTGGCGATGAAAGAAGTCTTCTTGGCAGCGAGCTCAACTCCTCCCTGCGCCACACGATTTTGACCATGGGAACCGACTCCTCGGCGGACTTGAGACCCTAGAGGAAGAAGTCGCGATCACACTTGGGCAAGAGCTAATTCTACGATGTTGAATACTGCAAAGAAGCGAACTAGAACAAGGATGAACTTTAAAGGCAAACCGAAACCACGATGTAAGAAGGCCTGTGGCTGTGGAACGTGATTGGTGGAAAACATGTAGGGACATCACAAAGACTGCCATGTGGAAAGAAGACCGGGTGAGGGAAAACTATAACATAATCCTGGCCACAAATACTTCATCACCGCTACAACTTCTTACTCGGCGCATAGGCAGTCGAAGAAGAGAAGGCACCCAGCAAAGTACCCAACCATCGATCACTCCACCTCAGCAATGCGACCATCCTTTCCACTGAACACTGGCCCAATCGCCTCCTTCATCTCGAAGTGGGCCCCCCCATCACAAACCTGAAGAATTTCGCGACAATGAGCTTGGTCTCGCGGTGACTGCACCCAGGTCTTGTACCCGCTTCAGGACCGCACTTCGTGACTGATACCGCATGCATCACGAATGCACTGCGGCCTCCCTGCCGATCGGGGCCTCGTGTCCAGAAAAGTCCTTGAGATGCTTCGGGGTCTTTGTCCGTCAGCGCCGTGATGTACTTCAGCGAGCTTTGCAGGAATGACATCTTCTCAGTATTCACTTTTCCTTCAGCATCTTCCTCTGGGTGAAATCTATACCCAAGTTGGGCAGCATGACAGGAGGGATCTTCGGTAGCTCACATACATCTCGTTTTTCAAACACGACGCCCATAGCTCCATCTTCCCAATTCAGCTTGGGCAAGCGAAGTCCGCGTGAGTTCATGTTTTTGCTCAAAGAGGAACCTGCTAGGTTCTTTTGCATCATCAGGAGAAAAGCCTACACCTGATCCACCTCAACCCCCTGTCCAAATTGCCAGGGGCAGCAGATTAGGCCTGGAATCTCACAAGATAGAACTTGAACGAAGAAGGATACGGAAATTCGCTTGCTCGAACTTGAATGCAAGCTTTGGTTTACGATAACATCATCTTTCACTTGAAGCTCCAAAGTGGGTGAACAGATGAGTGCAGGACTGACGGACCAGCTGCTTCTTTCCTTTTTCCCAGTGGGTGCGTCCACCACCAGGAGCTGAGCAAAGCCAGTCACCACCGAGTGTACCAAAGAGGATGCCCAATCCAGAGCTTGGTACGCCATAGTTTGTTGAGCTCGACATCCTGCAACCGTTGAGTTTTGAGTTTCTTTGGGCGGCGCAGCAAGCATCCTTGACGGACTTCGGAGATCATGGCCTGATACCATCTGCTAGGTTGTGAGTAGAGGACCCCACTCACAATGGGTGGATCCCCTCTGCCAGGAAGCACCAAAAGAAGGTCAGCATGTTGTTGCCGGGAGGGTCACGTCGTAGCCCTCAAACCAGCTCTGTTCTCAATCCAGAGGAGAGAGGGATGAAGCTCCTGTGCTGATAATCGCTTGATTGGGGCCATGGGTCAAGGATGTAGATAATAAATCCCGACCTATAGTTGTAGAACTGAGGGCATCACTCCGCGTCCCAGTGAAGTTCGGCCCTGACTACAAGCCCCATGCATTGCTCACTTGGTGGTTGAAGGTCTCCACATCCTCGCGACTGTCTTTCCGGTAGGCTTGATCTGTTGGTCTCCAGCTGGAAGAAGGCATGGGTGTAGATAGAAGTACACGGATGGTCTGTAGTGATCGGGAGCTTGCGGGGTTGCATCTTCGGCAGCGCAAAGAGCAATGTCTTCAGTGAAGCAACCAAAGGACCGTTAAGGAGTTGAGGTCCATTGATGTCCGGTGAGTGTGCTCTTCCATAGAGCAGTAGCAAAAGGGCTCGGCCGACTTGGCCAAAGCAAGTTGTCTGTAGGAAGTTGAATTTGCCACACAGCTTCTGGGCCTCATCGACGGGCAAAACGTTGTTGTGTATGATCTTTTGGATCAAGTTGGATAGTCTGGTCACTCTGTCTGGACATGGTTTGAGGAGATCATGTTTATCCTGGATGTCGAAGAGGACACCGAGGAGCTTTGGTGAGCAGCGGGTGGTTGTGCTTTCTTCTCCTTGACTTTGAGTCCAAGGCCATTGTAGAGGTCCGCAAAGGCTGTGAACCCGGATTCGGCCAAGTGCTCGTCCTCGGCTGCCGCAAAGTCGTCCACGTAGTGGTGAACGGGAATCCATAGGATCTTCCTGGCGATGAATTGCAGCAGGTCTGCAAACCTGTTGAATCCCCACACGGATCCAGATGCGCCGAAACTGAGTGCATTGTGTTGCCAAAGTAAAGTCAAGGCCCTCTGGGAGTCTGCAGAATCGTCCATGCTTTATCTATGTCTCTAACTGGTAGTTGGCGGTATGCTGCTGCCAAGTCGTGAGTCCATAGACGAGGCCGTTGTCCTTGGGAGGCTTCCCAACGACATAGCTGAACATAGTAGTCCACCCCATCGTGAACTGGAGCATCAAATGCACCCATCGTGGCATTGTGCCAAGGCATCGGCGAAGCTTGTCGTGTTGCTCTACTGAGAAGTACACGGACGCCCTGATGGGGTAGGTCGGAGATGGGCGGAGAGGTCTATCGTCGACTGTGATAGTTGCTGTGCGCCAATTGTCGGGAGCTGCCAAACGCCCCTCCATTTTACCCTGATCACATTCAGACAAAATCTCTTGGAGCATGGCATGCCAGTTGGGATCAACATACCCCTTTTTGAGTTTGGACTTGATGTGGGCTTCATTGAGAGAGGCAAACTGCAGTCTCGGAGATCGGATGACTGTATGAGTCATCGGTTCTCACTGGCCATCCTGGTCCGCTATGTTGTTTGGAGGTGAGTGCGAAGCCGTTGGGCATGTCATCGATCACATCTGCCATGGAAGGAAAACCTGTTTGGTCCAGCAGGTACAAGAAAAGTGGTACCTAAGATCTCTGACACGATCTCACACCTCATCCGGGGAAGGTCTGAAAAGTCCAAGAGGCACTTTTGAAGGGCTTGTGGAGCACCTGGTTCAGGAAGGTGGTGCCAACAGAGGGTGGCAGCAATCCATGCTAAGCCCCATGGTCTCACAGGTCGTCCGCTGTCCTGTGGCTGGCGTATGGCCTGAATGGTGGGGATGTCCCAAGACCTGGATCTTCAGCTCGAGTCAATCGACATGTGAACTGCAAGGCTGATTCTTTCGGAGGTGCCACCAACGACGCTTCAGAAACACTGCACTGTTGAAGAAGGATCATGAGGATAAACTTTGCCAGCTGTAGATGCCAGGAAATCCCTAAGAAGCGGTGTCTGTCATGTTCAGACGCCTCTGTCACTCCAGAGTAGCCCCTGGCAAAACCGTGAAGCTGGTCTTTGTGGTCGGCCCACGGTATGATGAATTCTCCATTCTTGTGAAGCATGGCATTCTGGCTGTAACGCCAAGGTGCAAAGCGACGATTGTCGTTCATCCGGTTGGACCGACACTCAGGGTCCATCTCCCCTTTCAATTTCTTGGGCGGAGGACGCCCTTCTGAGGTTGGAGCTGGTGTTGTGAGGCAAGGGAGCCGTTTCTCGTGGCGTGAAACTACGCCAGGAAGTTCAAAACCATCGAAGTCCAGCTGGCGCTCCTCGGTCACTCCGAGTCCATCTGCAACTTGTTGCGTTTCTGAAAGGAGCCCCACCACAATGGCTCACCTGAGATGGGGTGTAGGTCTGAAGAGCTCCACTTGTGTCGTGCCCACCACAAACTGGGGCATTCCAAGGTCTGCAGAGTCGATCACAACAGGTTCCGCTTGAAGTCCATGAGAAACGTGTTGGATCTCTGCCTGTGTCTGCATGATGACATTCTCACAAAGTGGATGAAAGACCAATCACTGAGTTGTGTCTCCAGGTCCTTGGTGAAAGACATAAAGGAGTCAAACTTCGACCCTTCGTGGCCTGAGAAACTCTCAGCGGAGCTGTTGATGGACGAGAAATCTGGACACGGTGGTGCTGACAGCATCAAAAAAGGAGTTGTCTCTGGATCCGGGTTGCCAAATGGATCTGGGTTTCCAAACCTGTGGGTGCTTATATGACTTGCATGAGTACCCTTCTGGTTAACAGCCTACTTCTTATAAGGGTGCTTATATGACTTGCATGACTACCCTTCTGGTCAACAGCCTACTTCTTATAAGGGTGCTTATGACTTGCATGACTACCCTTCTGGTCACCAGCCTACTTCTTATAAGGGTGCTTATGACTTGCATGACTACCCTTCTGGTCAACAGCCTACTTCTTATTAACCTCGGCTTTCTGGGCGCTTATGACTTGCAAATTCTAGCCTTCCATCTTGGTATGGGAAGGGCATTTGGTGGCGGGGACTTGCACGCACAAGCTTTTGATTGGCAGTCATTTTGAGCTTGACAAAGGCTCACTCATTGCACCCAGGGCTGCGTGCACGTCATGCCTTTAAGATGTCAAGTAATTTAAAGCCAAGTTTTTGTTTTTCAAGGGTGACTCTTAGAACCCTTCACGCGTCTAGAAGGCTGTCCAACACCATCATCTTGACTAATCGATAGCAGCATCAAATTTGATGCAGCACTGAGTGGTTGTTTTCCTTCAAATACTAATCAATTTGCAGATTGCCTTCATCTTGGAGATGGGGTACTATCAAAAGAGCATCAAATCGAATTCTGTTTTATGGCAGGGCGGCAACAAGTTGCCTATCAATGTTTGGTACCAGAAACCCCTCGCTACTCAAAGCAGCTTTCAAATCATGGGGCCACTGGGGCCCCGCGACCAAAGTTGCACTGCATCAGCCACAACAAACACACCCTTTCTGCCTAAAAAGCTTTTGCTTGAATGGCCATGCAGACTACTAGCCTGCCTTGAATTTTCGCTGACCCACCACCAAGCGCCTTGAGCAAGAAAACCTTTTATATAAGTTGCATACACTTACTACTTCCAAATCATGTTGTTCATATTATCTTGCCCTTAATCATTAAACAAATTGTTTATAAACAATATGTTTCCGCGTTATTCAATGTATCATTGTTTGGAAAATCAAATGAACACCTTACATGTAACCCGACTAAATCCTGAAACATCGACTCAAACAACCCATTTGCAGTGATGAATATGCCGCGTTTTATTCTGTTGAAAACGACAATATGTTGAATCTGGTGGTGTGGTTTTACACCCCAACTAGTTGCCACACAAATCCATACATACACAGTGTGTTACACGTGCTTGTTACATTCGCATATGAATATGTTTTTTTCCATGTATTGTGTTGCTTGTGGATGCGGCACCTTGCCTTTTTTCCACCGGTTTTTGATTTCCAAATTCCAAAACTGCATATATAATCACAAAAGTGCCAGCTCTGATTTTTCCAGCCGTTGGAATGGAAGCGTCCGCAGGTCTGGTCCGTGACAAGAAATCGACTAACGTCTTGTGGGGATTCAACACACTCATCCTCGTCGAGGGGTTCTTCCTCCCCGAGTTCCTGATCCTTCTCTGGATCTTCCGCTGGCACTTCAACCGGCTCAGACTCTCCATCTTTGGATTGGGCTCCACCTTTTTCTGTGACATGTTGGGTCTTGGATCCACCACTTCCTGTGGGAAAAAAATGGTAGAACTGGCGTGATTTTTTCAGAAATTTGGTGACATGACACGGTTTCAGCATAAAACTGATTTACATGTAACGTCCTCCTTTGGCAAAGAGAGCGGTTTTGAGCTCCGCCTGGAGTTTGGCATACGCTTGGCATACGCTATCATTCTTGCCTTTACGCTTGCATCACTGAGTTTGAGTTCTAAGAAAAGTACCACCGCTGACTTCACGAAGTCCTTGGACTTGCCATCCAGCAGGTGTTGCCGACCAATCCCCTCAGATTCAGAAAACGTCAGCGGGTAGGGAACATAAGAAGTTACTAACAGCTGCAACAAAAAGAAGTGAGGCCCTCACAGCAATTTCTTTGCATTTCTCCAGCGTAGCATCATCCAATGCCGAGCCACCAACCTGAAGGTAAAAAGCTGAAGGTAAAATAGCATAATCCAAAGCAACGAAACAACTGAAGGTAAAAACTCCCCCACCTGAAAGACTTGTTTCTTGTCAAGCTTCACCGCGTACATCTTTGTTGCCTTGTAGAAATATACCCCAGACACGGAGGCATCGGGTTTGTCACCTGCAGCATACAACTTGATATGCAATACATTGCAATACTGTAAACAAAAAACCAGACCTTCAAGATCTTGTTTTTGTACCTTGCGTGGAGGCGCTTCCTCTTCTGCACTTTCTTCTTTTTCATCAGCAGCGGAAGGGCGCTTCATAGACGGACGTTTCATAACTGGCTCCTCATGGTCTTCATCATCATCCTTCTTTGACCGAGCTGCTTGCTTGGATTTCGGCGCTGTTTTCGGCTGAACTTCTGCCTTGGTCTTGGCAGCTGCACTCTTACTTTTCGCCTTTGCACGAGCAGCCGCTCCCTGGTCAAGCTAGGAAAGAGACAGCAGTCAAGAATCATTGAGCAACATTCTGTCATCTAGATCTAGATCTAGATGACATGTCACGTTTTGGGCAAACAAAAGGTTAGTTGGATATTTATGAATCTCCAGCTCGTAATTGGTGACTCACCCCGCCTTTACCGGAGGTGCAGGTTCAGGATCAGAATCTGATAGCGCTTTCACAGGCTGGAACACGCTCATTGACCCGTACCTATGATTTTACCTGGATCAAAAGCTGAAATACCTGCATCAAATTGAGCCAACAAGCATAAACAATCAACTTGCGCCGCGAAGTCTCCTCTAGAATTATAGAATCTATAGAAAAAATCATGGTTCGAGTTTGCGCTGGCCATTCTTCAGAAACATAAACACAGTTCTTAGCTAAGCTGCGTTGCAGCCACAGGAAATTTATATGAAATTCAAAGGCATGGCAGTCTTTTAACTTTCCATCCGACCTGCCAGCTGCCTTGGAAGATTCCTGTCTATTCTGAACTGGAAGCTGCCTTTGGTGCATCGAGGCTTTCCTCGGTCACCCATGCTCAGGAAATCTTGGTCCATGTGCCCGGTGGCAATGCGAGAGCCGCCAGCAAGTACATCTTGGGTTTGACCCCAATGATCTTGGCATTGCCCGTGCCAGTCTGCAATGCAACCTCAAAGAAAATTGGGCCCACAATTGCATGTCATTTTGAGAATGGCACGTTGATAGCCAGCAACCGACTAATCTTGAGGTATCATAAAGATATGTATTGACATGCAATCATGACAATTGCCCTGCAACCTCCCAGACCATTTTGACAGTATCGTTGTTCGGGAGCTTGTCAATGTGGCCGACGTACGTTGCACCAATTGTGCCATGCCTCCCGAAAACAATGTGTCACTGGCAAAAACTTGCAGGGACACATAAAATATCAATCACTCTTTGACTTTGTGAAGCAAGAAGATTTATTGAGCATGTCCAAACATGTCCAAACGGAAATCGTTGCATTTTACAAAAACTCCAACCACATGCAGCACACAGTCAGGCAACTTGCCAAGCAGCAAGCTTGCCTGGCATTCTCCGGGTTGCTCAAACCGTTGGGTTTAAACACATTGCATTGTCCGTTCCGCGCCGGACTGATGGTGAACCTGTAGGGAACTGGCAGTGCCTCTGCTCCTTCGGATTCCTCAGAGTGCCATGCAGTGGTTCGTGTGTTATAGAGAGAAACTCAAATCCGACTTGATCAGTTACAAGTCTTTGTATCTATATATATTCTATATAAAGTCTATTTTTGATTTCAAGACATGAAAGGAATGAGCCCCATGGCCCAGGACCCATCTATTTTTCAGAGGCTCAGGCCTGCTGATGAGTCTAGGAACTGGGGGATACATTTTCTGCTGAATCTCATGGTTGGCCAATTCAAAATTGGCGATGCCATGCACAGTGCAGCATTGGTGGGCGAACTCGCACAATGCGAGGAGTTTCCTGTCTTGACTGTGAACCACTGGGACCAAGTCTGTATCAAAACGAAAGCAAAGGCCGCTCAACTCGCTTTCACCCAGTCCTTATCGATAACAACAGTCACAGAAACAGACGCTGAATGTTGCCAGCAATTCAAAGACTTGTGCAAAAGAATTTGCAGCCAAAAGCACCTGCAACAACTTTGGGTTCAAAAGTTCCAAGATTGAAGCCACATAGCTCACACCCCTGGAATTGAGTTTCTTCTTCTCCTTCATTTCCAAGCCACATGGAGAAATCGGCCCCGATCAAAATTGCAGGCTTTGTCCTGTTGCCAGCACAGTAGGCCTTCCTGCCAAGCTGAGAATATGTTCACATAAGCAGCAAAAACACACACACTCGCAGCATTAGTTTAAGCTTTGAAGTGATATTCACTAACTTAACTCGTTTGTTTTTCTAGAGAACGCACAATTTTTGAACCACCTTGCCTCTGCAAAGTGAAGGAAGATTGTGGAACATGAGCCTTGTCAAGTAGCCTGGTGAAATCTAACGGCCTACGGCCGCCATCGATCGAGAAGTCTGGCCTCCCTGCTGCCCTGGCCCTCGTGCCTGGTCTGCTGTTACTGTTGCTGCCTGGGGTTGGAGCAACAGCAGTGGGGAACTCTGCCTCAAGCTTCTTCTTCATCTCCACCACATCTGCGTGGCCTGGTGTGCCTTCTGAGAACTTCTGAAACACAGAGTCTGGAAAGGAAACCATTTGCCCATGTCAAAAGCGAGAAACTTGGATCTGGCATGGCTTCCACAGGTCGTGTTTTTGGAGATCCTAAAAACTATTTCAAGATTTTGTTTTTATGTGTTCTTTACTAATGACTCAACTGGACTGGACCTAGCCTGTTGGGCAATACGTCCACCAGCACAACAATATCCTTCTCATCGAAGTTCATACCGCGCAAGTAAGCCGAAATGATTTCCAAATGGGCTGGGATGCCCTTCCTGTCCAAGTTGTTGACATGCTACAAGCAAAACAAATCAAAACAATAAAACTGACATAAATGACTTCACAATGACGGTTCAAAATGATAGCTGATAAAACAAAACAAGTAACTGCTCCATTCGCTGTGATGCTCCGGGTCGGTTCTCTGCATCGAAACCAAGCATGTCTGCAACTCGGATCAAAGGGCAAGGTCCAATGGTTCTGCTCTGTGCTGCGGAACTCTCATTAAATGCGTTGCCATCTTGAGCATTGCAGGTGACCAAAGTGCACAAATGCAAAGGTTCACGCTGGTCACCAGCAGGCAGATTGCTTTTGTCAAAGTTGAATGTGATGTTCCGCAGGACGTCCAGGTTATTGGCAATCAATTTGTCCACCAACTGACGTCTGTGTTTCAGAACCGCATTTGGAAGAGCTTGCGCTTGGGGCATTGGAAGTTGGAGGTGCCCCACATGTTTTGGGGACATTGACAGCAAACCAGAGAGCGCATCTACACAAGCATGCAAATATGTAGAGTTTCTGGGCCACACGCAGCAATCCAGGGTGACCAAGGCATACCTGATGGGAAGGCATGTGCCATGAAACATTACAGCAAAAACGGGCCACAATTTGCCTCGTAAAATGGATAAAAGCTTGAAAATGACAATCAAATCAGTCTGGGCACACTGTGCCACCTTCAAGCTCAGATTGCACCTTGGACATGAACTGCGCCAGCGCTGGGTAGATCGACTTGTTGGTCTCATTATCATCGATGAGGAAGACTTTGCAATTCTTCTCCATGAAGTCACTGGTGAAAGCTTGTCCTTTCCTGAGTGTGTGGTTTCCAAACAATGAGCTGGTTCTGTGAAATGCTGGAAGGCCAAAGTAGCGTACCACCCAACATGGATCGTTTGCAATTTGCACACTCGTGAGGGAAGGTTTCCTTTACCAGTAACATATTTCCTTTTAATCCCATATGTTTGGCTTGAGAAGTTGCGACTGGTTTCAAAGGCTGAGCAAAGCGCATTTAATGTGGAGCTGGTTGGTGGTCACACATACTCGTGGCTAAGCTTTCAACGCTATCTAAAAAATTTTGAACGGGGCTCATATCAAGAACAGAAACTATAGACCATGTAAGGCAAGAGTCATTTGTCTCTGGCTGAGATACTTGGCGTCCAGGGCTGCCTCCTTGGCAGTTGCTCCGGACCCTGCCACACGTTCCCTCAGCACTGCGAGGTCACTGTCAAACTTGTGCCTGATATGTTCGATTGTGGCTGCTGCAACTTTCTCAGCCAATTCACGCGACTTCTCCTCATTTTCTCGTTGGCTGCGGACTGCCACACTGCTGACAATGTTCCTGGAATCTGTCAGTGGGGCATAGCGGGAAAGGAGCCCACAAGTTTGAGACATCATAAAAACCATGAGACCCTAAGTTTTCAAAACGATAAGGCCCAAAGTTTTCAAAACTTAAATGGTAGAAACCGCCCCTAGAAACTGTCCTCACAAAGTTCACATCACTCAGGTTCACCGGAGGGACTGTGCTTTCGAGCATATGGATGATATCAGCGTCCAAATAACTGAGATTGAATTGCTCCCGGATTTGTGCTTCGTGGGCCTCGTAATCTGCCTGCGGCACTGAAGCTTGCAGAGCATTCATAATTGTGATGTAGCCTCCACACGCAGCATGGACTACTAGGGCTTCCTTGTACCCCCATGGTTTTTTCATCCCAGGTGGAAGCGGTCCCAGTCTGCCATGAGACGCTCCAAGAACAATTTTCCCTTAGTTCAAGCTTTTGAAATCTCACATGCAGCAAGGCTCTTTGAACCTGATCGTTTCTGATGGAAAATCTTTGAATATTATTTAAGCCATATTTCGGCAACCTTTGAACCTGGTGGAATATCTTCTATCCAACATGAGCCGCTCAAAGGTCAGCCAAGTTGCCAACTTGTTGTCCGTGTTGTTTGACAAGTCGACTGTCCAGGCACAGAATGCCCCCGTTTGGCCGCTGCTGTACCCCGTATTCAGCATGTCCTTTCCCAAGACCTCATGAGTGATGAATTGACGCATGCCCCTGCAACGGGTTGCCCCTTTAAGCATGTCCACCAGCAGTGGGGCGACCTTCTCCTGCAAGTTGGAGATGGCAGAGGCCTCCAATTTGCCAATGCCAAAAGCTCGCGCTATTTGGGTAGTGCTTTGCCACTCCTAAATCAACGAGTCTGGAAGGTGAAGCCAAACATATGAGAAGAGTTTACAAAGACCCACAACTGCTAAAAGACTTGACGGAAGCCCATGACTTATTAACAATCAAAAGGCTGAGAAGTCATGCTCATCGCCACTTTTCTTGAGCTCCTCCAACTGCCGCAGAAAATTCATCGCATTTGGAGCCCGGCGTGTAGCCACATGGGACATTGTGATTCCTGAGGTGCATCAACGAGGCCAACAGGTAATCCTCAAAATGGATGATGGTGAGGTTACTCCAATGCTAGCAACAGTGGTGGAACATGATTTACAGTACAACGGCTGGCGTCCAAAGCGGCTGGAGAATTTTGTGTCAAGCCAACTATTTGAAATAGGTACTTCATGTAGATAAATATAAAAATAAAGATATATCCAATTTTTCTTTTACATATCAAAATATACTTTCTAACATGCAATAAACATATGTTCATATACGTATACGTATTTTATATTGATCATTTATGGATGTAAAATATACTAATACAGTACTATTGTAGATATAAATACATATATATATATATATACAATATATTCTGACATGGATCCGCGCGAAGCCCACACAGCCTCCTTGGTAGTCTTGAAATTGCCCACTGTTCCATGGACCACTTTCAACGATGCCTGTCGCTTTTGATTTTTGCTGCCTGATACAGCTTTTGCAATGCCAAAAATTGCACGAACCGATCAAAACAAGGATCAAAACTGGCCTTGAAATCATTGGTCAGCTCACTCAGATCGATGCCAAGACTTCGCACCTCCTCACAACAAATGAGGCAGGCGAGCGCACGTCGCCAGCCCTTGATGTAGGCAATTGAAAACGGCGGCAGGGGGCCTAAGAAAAAAGAACATGCGAATGCAAGTGCATGTATTGAAGAATGGCAAGTCGGGCGCTAAGCCTGAAACTGTCAGTCAAGCAAGGAAGTGGGACATACTTCTTCTCCAGCCATGCATCCCCAGGCTGCCATACACTGAGTTTTTCTGCGCCTGGATCATTGGGATCAGTTCTGAACCTGAGTGGCAAACAAAACAGAATTTATGCCGCCTTCAAACGACCTCCAATGAAGCAGCAGCCAAGCAGCCCTTGAGTAAGTATGAGCTCCATCAATGTTATCATGTCAAACGGATCTGCAAAACCCGGAAGCCCAAAATCCGCGCGGAACCCCAGGTGCCAAACTCGCAGCAGTTTGCCACCCGGGTTCATATCCTCACTGTAGACGATCCTGAACATGAGCGCAACATCACCAGCCTAATAGGCCAGCCAGCCAAACAACCAATAAGTATAAGCAACCATCCAGCAACGCCACCAAGCAACCAAGCAACCAAGTAACCAACCAACCGAAGAATGAAACATGCAAGTTGTGAGTGCCTGCCTGGAAGAAGCCGGGAAGGTCTCATCCAACCACTCCGCAAAGCTTCGCATATCCTCCTGGGTTGTTGAACCCACTTAGAAGGAAAACATGTTGAGGTCAACAACTGTTTATCCAACAATCTTTTTGACAAGATCTTTTTTGCACAGACCCTTCCAACCCTAGAAACCCGAAATAAGCCCGTTGGAAGGAGCCTATAAAATATTTATGCACGTGCAGTTGGAAGCTTGAGAAATCACACGACTAACAAACGCCAAAACTAAACAATGTCCTTCGTCTTGTACTTGTTCATCAAGAACCGATCTGGGCGGTAAACCTGTGGCAAGTAGGACAGCAGCATCACGAAACACTGGAACTGTAAGAAAAACAAGCGGCATGCCAATGTCAGAAATGTTTGCAGCTGATGCACCATTCGATGATGCGTTTCACATGTGGCAGCTGCGGGTTCTCCGGACTCGACTTCACGTTTTTGGCAGATTTCTTTGCCGACCCACCACCTCCTGCTGAAACACGTTTGCCCATCAAAACCCAACTGACTGAGTAAGGCGTGTGTCGAGCACTGAGACTGAGCACAAAATTGCTGGCTGGATGTGAGCGGTTGATGGTGAAAACCAAAAACGCAGAAAGACTGAGCATGGAATGCAAAAGGGTTAGAATTTACGGACTCACAGAGACTCCACATCATTTTTTGCCATCCCAGCGGCCAAGGTGATTGAATCTGTGATGCGTAGGTTCATTTAAAAACATGACAAATTGTGCGCTGCGTGTCATACGGTAAAGTCTGCAATTTGAATGCGAATTAGGATGGCAGAGAAAGTCTATCTACCAAGCGTTTAACGGAGCATCACCTCAGAGCCCATCGCCTCAAAGCAAATGGCGAAACAAATTGGATCAAATTTGTGCCAGCTCGTTTTTAGACAGCACCAGCGGTGGCAAAAAATTGAAATTGAAATTGAGCAACGAGCCCCTATTGAATCTGCCACCGCCTGCTCAATCAAGGCGTGGGGTGGGCTGCAAGAACTTGCAAGAAACATCTGTTGGCAAGAATCAACTGTGGTACAGAACGCAAGCCTGCCACACAAGCCATTCATCAGTCGTTTTTTGCAACTGGGAGCATTCGAGTCTTTACAAGATTTTGTGAATTTCGTGCTGCAATCTGATCTAAGATGTGCCACCAGGTGCATCCTCTGGAAGCGCCTCTACCGTGTTTACTAACTTGGCACTGAACGCCCGGACTGTCATGGCGAATTCTCGCAGCACGGACATGGGTTCTGTCACACTGAGACTGCACTCTGCTACAACCAAACTCAAATGGTGCAAAAAGTCTGTTGAAAAGGAATGCACAGATTCGACTTCTCTTAAGCAAGGTATCAATTGCTGAGGCCATGTCAATAGATCTTCCAGGGCCAATGCAAACAGTTTCAATTCTTGTTGGGCAGAAAGATGGCTGAACTGCTGGTAAGCCCCCATGCGGCGTTTGACTGAACTGTGTCTCACGGAGCTCAAGTCATTGATCACACCTTGTATGGTGGCATCGAAACGTGGGACATGTGAAATGGTCTGCCAAATCTTCTCCCAAAGTAAGGTCACAGACATGATGAAAGCGTTTAGGCTGAGGATTGCAATTGGCATGGGCTCATGCTGCCCGCGCACCCTTTTCAGGAACCAGGCCCCAAGCCTTCGACGCAAATTGCATAGCAGCAAGGCCAAGTTTGCTCATGTTGGCCCAGACCCACTCACAGCAGCAGTCACAAGAAATTTTCGACCACAAGACACGACACGGAGAATCTGGAGTTAATCCGTTTGATGCTCAAAAAGGGTTGATTGTCGCTGGAGCCTCCCAGTTCTGCCACCGTCACATGAAGACGACCTGAAGGCAAAGGGCCGGTTGATCATCAAACCCATGAAAAACAGACCCAAATTGAACAACTTGGCAACAACAATTTGGCAAGAACAAGTCTGCTCAGTCCCTTAAAGCTGTTTAAATTTCAAAACCGTTGAACACTATATAAATTTGCATTCGCAAAATCCCACTCAAATTGATGTTCAAAACAAATGTGAAATCAAACCGACCTCGGTTTGGACACAAATCCCCTTCAATAGTTGACGGCTCACTTTTGAAAAAAAAATCAACAGGTTCATTGAAAATTTTGGGGCCCTTTTGAGTCTAAACCGACCTCGCTTTGGACTCAAATCGATCACCGCTGCCAAAACCAAATTTGAGTCGGAACTGACCTCGGTTCGGACTCAAATCGCTCAACACTTCCAAAGACAAATTTGCGTCCATTTTGACCTCGGATTGGACGCAAAAAAAAATGGGGATTAGATTTGCGTCCGTTTGATCTCAGAACGGGCGCAAAAAATCTTTGGGGATTAGATTTATGTCGGTTTGACCTCAGAACGGACGCAAAAAATCTTTGGGGATTAGATTTGTGTCGGTTTGACCTCAGAACGGACGCCAAAAATCTTTGGGGATTAGATTTGTGTCGGTTTGATCTCAGAACGGACGCATTTTTTGGAACTAAGACTTGAATCGGTGTTGATGCCAATGTCTCAGATTTAATGTCAAATTCTCAAAACCTTTGTCAGATTCTGCACCTGGAATTTGAGTCCAAACCAAGGTCACTTTGGACACGGTGGGCCCCACAAAAAAAAATCACGATAACCTTTTTTGGCTCATTCATGATTTTTTTAATGAAAAAGCCCCCTAAACGGTACTGCCGCACCCAATTTTTTTGATCGTTTCTGAAGTACATGATTTTTAACAAATCAAGCGCAAACTGAATTGTAGTTGGCACAAGGTGTCAAGATTTGCACCTGTTGTCCCATGTTTTCTTACGTTTTCAACGTTCAGCAAACCATGTTGAATCTCAGAATTCAGGTATGATAGTTGTTCACTGCCTTCCGGAGATGGCAGGATTCGCCACCAATGATCATAATGCAGGAGTTCGATGAAGTTTGTACAAACTACATACATTACATACAGTACATTTTTCGCAACCAACGGATAATTAGTAGTAAAACATATGATCGCAACTCCTCAACTGGGTTGGTCACCGTGCCCTTGCCTTTGGCAATGCTTTGGCACTTGCATCAGCTTTCTTAACTGCTTCCGTGCACATGGATAAAGCCTTGGCCCAGGGTACACCTAGTGCCCAGGCCCTGGCAGCACTTTGCAAAGCTATGCGCCGCCGGGCGCGCGCAACGTAATGCTCAACTTGCTGCTTACCTTTCTTGTCCATCTTGGCTTTCACCAGCCTAGGGTCAGAGTTGGCCCCCAAACTTTTATTCTTGTTGCTGTTGGTGTTGTTGCTGCTGTTGTTGTCGCGCGTGTGGTACCTTAAAACTTGATAATAGGCACCAGTTTTTGTTTATGTTCGTGTTTATGTTTATGTTGTTGTAGCTGTGGATGTCATCAACGCTTCAAACCAGAATGGTGTGACCTGCAAACTTTCACAATCGCAGCAACAGGCAAAGAATGTTGAGTGATACATTAGGATACATCAAGGTGAAACCTGGAAAGGGCTGAAGTTTCTTTGGTTTTTTAACCCAGGAACGACAGGTTGCCAGGAATGGGCTCCAAGTTTAATGCTTCTGGGTCAGACTGCGTTTGGTGTGACAGTGCTCCACGCAAAGTGATCCTAACGGGCCAGTCAGCGGTGACAGGTTTTGAAATCAGAGTCAGCGATGCCATTTTTAACCGTTTCTTTTTGACTATCTACCTTACTGCGGTCTAGTTCGGTTCAATACCTTGAAACATCTGTTTCAAACTTAAAGCTTGATGACCATTGACTCAAGCGTCATGCGAACTTCTAACAACGGCGCTGGCTCAATTTCACCTCTGATCCATGATTCCAGGTAGTCTGCAGCTGCATGCAAACCAAGCACCCTCATCGGCGCCAAGTGCTTCAAAACGTCCTTTTTGAACTCTTCAGTGATGGGATTGAGAGGGGCAAGTCCTCTGCAGGAAACATGAAGGGTGAAACCAAAACCAAAAGGCAAAACCAAAAGGCATCACCCGCAAGGAACGTAAGCTCAACGTGTCAAAATCATCAACCCTTTTTAGTCGCACACAGTCCTGCTGGCAACCCCAGGGGCAAACGCACTTCAGCTGCAGCATACGGGTAATACAAAGCAGAATACCCGTAGTTGGAATCTGCCATGTTGTGCTTTGTCCTGAGCCAAAGTTAAAAACAAATGGTAACAGTGGAAGGTTGTGGTACGTAATGGTGGCTGTTGCTGAGACTGCTATTAGCTGTTGTTGTTGCGGTTGTGGATGATGAGTTGCTGCAACACTTTCACGGTTTGTGGTTTGAACTGCATTCTCACTCCAAAAACATCCAAAAACTGTCCATTCAAATTGCAAACTAAAGTCCTGATGAACACGTCCTTCGGATGCGGCGGCAATTGCCAGAAACTGTCAGCGGCTTGCGTTGCAACGTCTGCACCTTGGGCATGCAAGTTGAGATTAACATTATGACAACATGATTCATGAAGGAAGCTTGCACAAACCAATGAAGGCTTGAGCCCAGAAAGCAAACAACTGAGCATCCAACCTATATTTTCACGCCTGTCAAATGCAAATTCGTGAGGAGCTCGGGGTCCACCAATGCCCACAAGCTGAACTGGGGTGCCCATCGACAAAAAGCTCCGCCTGACACACAGCAGCAGCTAGCTGCAAAAATGATCAAGCTCAAGGAATGGCAATGAACGAATGCATCACAGCTTGAAACAAAAAATGCTAATTTCTCACAGAGACACCAATCTCGAAATTGATCTAGGAGGACAGCGTAGCGCCCTGATTCGTGAGGACGGTCCAGCTTTTGGGACAACCACTGTTGGATCAAATCTCGAAATTCAGGTGGGCCAGTTGCGTTGCGACCATGTCTGCTGATGAAACTAGCAAGCCTCCCAAACATCTGATCCACATCTTCGTGCGAGTGCCCGGTCCGCAAATTGCGGAGCCGGGCACTTCGCACGACACCTGAGTGACAAATGGTTGTCATGTTGAAATAATAGCCCTTCAAATCCATCTTAACTAAATAGAAAACTTCAAAGGACGAACAAAAACAAGTACCTCAGTTAGTCGGCTCAAGAACCATGCATCACCAACGATGCAAGGAATCGCAGAAAGTGATTATTTTTCACTTCTCGCGTGGTATTGTCCGATTGGATCGTCACTGACATATGTCTCAACTCGGCTTCCTGTGCCAGCAAATGGAGGCAGTGGGCGATCGTCTCTATGCAGCTGTTGGCGTCCTTTGGTACATGGGCTGGGCTAATCGTAAATAAAACGAATCTTCCATGGCAAATACATCCACTGATGTGGGCTCGGGGGCGATTTAAGCCTTGGAGGTCTTTACTGGAAAATAAAGGAGACCTCGGGTAAGCGAACTTCGCCTGATCAATTCCGTCGATGATAATGGTCACTTCGTATGGAGTCCGGAGCCTGCTGCTCCCACGTGATTGCCAATATTCAAGGCGGTCATTGTATTGCGACTGCAAATGAGCCGCAAACTGCCTTACCTGATCTTGCCGTGCTGTCATATGTCCAGCAAAGGATTTGATCAGTAGCTTATGTCTCAAGCACGTATTGCACTGCGAATGTGATGATGCTGCCCTGAATTTAAGGCATTGGAATTCTTGGTTCCAGACTCTCCAGAATGCGCTGAAACCCACGGGCTTTTCATCAGCTTCTCTGAGCTCAGTGACTTTCATCTGCTCCCAATAGTCCCGAACATGTCCAGGAGGCAGGTACCAGGTTTCCAGGTTGTTCCGGCTCACGTTCACCTCAATCCCAAGCTTCCGACGTTTCTCTTTCTTGACACTGGATCTATCATCATCCTTGTGCAGCGCACTAGCATATTATCTGCCAATTCTGGAACTTCGACTACCAAAGCTGGGCTGTCAAATGTATCATCCCGCACATCCGGCAATGTTTCCGCAACACTTTCATAGACCTGTTGGAGGAAGCTCGCCACTCGTTCGCAGCTCTGGTCCTCCGACTTCTCCCCCTTCGAAGGTAGGCCACGAAGGTAGCGCATATCAACTGGAGGCCGAGTCTCACCATGTCTTGCGGCAGCCACCAATCGATTAAATCTATGAGAGCCTCGTCACAAAAGCTTCTGCCATCAAAACTTAACATCAAAATTAAATTGAGTCAGGCAACCCAAAGCATGAAGCTTCTTCCACGCAGCTACACAAACATTGCACTCCAAGAACTGCCATTGAGGTTTCCTTTGCTCTTTGATTCAGCGTTTGGCGGATGCGCTCAAAAGCCTTAATTCGAGGAGAAGCCGTTGCTGACAATCTGAATCAAGTCAGAAAAGCCTGTTTTGATCCTAGTCGAAAAACAAAGGAAAATCAGATCATCAACATCGAGATACTTCATGATCTTGATCAAGCTTATGTAAGGCTGACCATTCTCTCCGGAAACTGCAAAGCTCTGCAAATTTGGTGTCCCCTTGGAAGAGACATAAACATTGCTGTTTGCAGTGACACTTTGGTCTTCCCAGCATAGTACGAACACCACTTTCGCCACTGAGCATCTGAAGCTGCGATGCTTGCCCATCCCGTCTCCGTTTCTTCTTATTTTTGTTTTCTTGGCGGGAGCCTCATCGGAAGCACCACCGAAATCAGAGGCACTACTCGCACTCAATTCAGCCACATCAGCAAAAGTTGATGATGAAGCCATTGCAATGATGACATGAACCAACTAAGGCCGGACAAAAACACAAATATAACATAAACATGTCTCTTCCAGTTGCTGCCCTGCGATTCGTTTGAATGTTGGGGGTGCTAAACATCAACAAAAATCAAACTATGTGTAGGATGCGCAAGGGGATGAAATATGAAAGCTTGAACTTTCTAGATGTGCAACAATCACTGCTTTGAGGTTCTCGTGGCCACAGTCTTTTCACTGTTTCTAAGGTGCACCAAGGGATTCCACAAGCGGTCTGGTTAAGCTCCGGGCTGACAAGGTGGGCAAAATCCAATCAACCTGGCAGCACCATAAGGCTACCACAGCACTGCTTGAAAGCTCTAAAGCAAGTTTGAAAAAGCCACTGCCACTACTGCCTGCCTTCAATAGTCAACTGCCAAGTGGAACCGGAACCCTCAGCAACAGGCTGGGTATGGTTATTATGCTGAAGTTGGAGGAAAATCCTAAGGCTCCGACCTCTTCATTTTTTTCTTTGGCTTGGTGCTTGTCGTCTCTTCCACCCGTTGCTCAGGCTTTAGATTCACCCAAATGATCGCCCTTTGGTCTTGCAAGGCACCAAGCATGTATGACCTTGTAAGGAACTATGCCTGCATCAGGCACACAATGCTCTTGATAGTACAAATGAAAGGCGTCCCGCTCAATTGTGAAAGTATTCACAATTTCCACTTCACCAAAAACGTGGTTGGAGCCTGATTTGATGAGCCCAACCAGGCCTCGCTTGAGAGTATTAGTACCACGTATCTCGAGGACTTTCTCCCCGCTCAAAATCAAATCCAGCCACCGTTGCTCTACAATCAAACCGCTTTTCGGCAGTGCTTTTGAGGCCATTGCTGCAGGGCTTCTGCAACAGCTATGAAGGATCTTTTCTCTTTGAAACATTGATTGTTACTTTGTGGCTATATGATATGATTGTGCACCAAAAAGCTGGAGACTCAAAACAATATGGCATGGACAAATTGCAATGAAACATTATCCACACAGAAGGCAAAGTAGTACTAAGTGCCACAACAGCCATCGACCGCGCCAGTGCAACAACTACTGTATGGAATCAAAACAAATGAAGAAAGAGACGCTTTCATGTGGTTTCTGTGTTTCGGCAATCGAATGGGGCCGAAACAGCAAGCCTTTTTCATTGCATCCTGCGGCATTGTTCTTGCTGCCTCAACAAAAATTCGAAAAAGAATCACTTGATGTATGATCAAGGCAAGGAAGGACAGCTGTGCTATATGTCGGGGATGTTGAAAATTCCCTGTTACAGTGACATCTAAAGTCTAAGCTTGCAAAAAAACCCGGCCTGGTTGCCACCATGAAGCTGCAATAAGGATCGGTCCACATAGGGATGGGGCTGGAGCACATCATGCAGCAATTGAAAAGAATCAGGTCTGAGGTATGGGCTGAAGAATCGTTGCAGTCAAGCCCAGCGAAGTGAGAAGTGCATGGCAATGGGTTGGTATGGGGCCGCCGCTGGAATTGGAACAAACAGCCCAGCAGCAGCCCAGCTACAACCGTGAGAAACTCATAGCTAATTTCGAATTGATGCTGGAGACCAAACACTTTGACCCTGAACAAAGATTCTAGACTGACTGTTAGGAACATCAATTTCTTGAAAACATAAACAGAAAAATCTTGAAAGACTCAACCCTCCAGCACGGTCCGCACTTCGGACAGAATACGGGATGCTTTCTGGGCTTGCAAAGGCACCACGATATTTCCCATCGCCCTTAGGCGATCAGCAGCTCCCTCCGATTGCTCACACTCCAGCCACTCCGAAACAGGAATGGTATTGGCTTCAGTCCACGGTCGAGTCAGGTCGACATCCTTGAGAAAGGATACATCCTGCCAAGAAATGGCAGACCGTGACATACCGTGACCAGCTATGAAAATGAACCCAAAACAAGCAGGATGCACTCCGGCATCTGAAACATTTTCTTTGAGAGGAGAAGAAAGACTCGTCTTCTTCCCGCCTCACTTCGCCAACAGTTGTCACAAAATGGCACGGCTCCAAAAGCTATAGGCTAAGAATCCGACAGCTAGGCCCACCTCTTTGAGCTGGAATGACGCCCACGTGGCCCTCAACTCACGCTTTTGCATTCCTGCAAAAATTCAAACGCTTTCGCGTTCATCTTTTTTGACAACTCTCCATCATGATCAACATCAACATAATCATCAACATAGACATCAACGTACTCCTCATCCTCATCCTCATCCTCATCATCACCATATCATCTTCATCATCTTCATCAAAGACTGCCCAGAGTTCTGCTGTTTGACCGAAAAGGCTAACATATCAAAAACATTCAAAAACTATTGTAAAGGTAGTGGTGCTTCGACCCGCGGGGCGTAAGCGCCACGAGGTTTACTGGAGCGCCAAATGGCCCTTAAGTGATGCTCGCGCAGCCTTCCTGGTGCTTCGACCCGCGGGGCTTAAGCGCCACTAATGAACCTGGGTCATCTACCAAAAACTTTCAACAGCTATGAATGATGGGCAACGACAAGCCTTCACCACTACCACTATCACTATCACTATCACTACTACTACTGCTGCTGCTGCTACTATAGTACCAGCTGTACGGCTCACCATCAGCATCATCATCTTCATCTTCATCATCATAGTTAGCATCACCCACCTGATAGATCATCAGCAAATCCTGATCAGCAGAGACGCAAACAACAGCAACATCATCATCGCCATTATCACAGAATTATCATCAATAATGTTAATGATCGTCATCATCCTCATCCTCATCATCATCACAATCGTCAACACCACCATCATCATCATCATCATCATCAACATAAACATCAATGAACCCATCATCATCATCATCATCATCATCAACATCGCCTTCTTTTGATTTCTCATCATCATCATCATCATCATCACACTGGTCAACATCATGCAAGGCATGATTTTGGAAAGCTCACCAAAAACTGTGGTCCTGGAAAATGTATGCTAAGGTCGCACGTGTTTTGCGTTGGCACTACAATAACGCCCCAACATTTTCGAGTAAGATTGCCTTCCTAAGTGCACACAATATTGCAATTTAAAGGTGAATCTCCACAGTTTCCTCAGCCCCCCACAACCTTGGACAGCGGTCAGAAAATGTGAAAGGTTCTCGAAGCAATCCGGAGCGCTCATCGGCCATCCCCTCTTGATGCCCTGCGCCAGATATCCCCTGACAGCAGAAGGTCAGAACAGAGTTGTGGCAGCTGTTCAAAATCACAAGTCACAGAATAAGTTCAACATAACATCGGCAAAAATGATTGGGCCTGGCACGGGAACCCGGCTACCAAAAGTTCGGCAGTCAAGTCATCACCTTCAGGCTCGTAGGTCGTCACGTCGCGTGTGATCGGACAAAGTGGTAACAAACCATCGTGCTGCCGCATCTTGAGAATGGAAACGCAAAATTCGTCGCGCTCCACCTTAAACAACTAGCAATGGGAAACTATCAGCAGCCAACAGTTCAATGTGAACGCATGAAAGTGTCCAAGTTTGCAACGAAGCGTATTGGAGTTGCCCACCTGCCATGTGCAGGGCAAGACTTTAGAAGTGTCACTCCTGATACACAACAAGTCCCAGCAATCCAACAAGTCAATACAGACTTCAAAGTACTTGGTAGGCACATTTTTCAACGGGCTTTCTTTTTTGGTGGCTCACACGCGGTTTCGGGAGACTCATTGGGCGGTAAAACCTTCGCAACAATCACTTGCAAAAACAAATGGAGAAAACATTTGGAAAACATTTGACAACATGGGGCCCTGACTTTCACGTCCGACTTGGCAGTTGACTTCTCAAGGATGCTGTCCACGTGTTCACTGGTGCATTCAATCCACTGGTTCCTGTCCCAAAGCAACCTCAGGGCAAAAAAAAACGTCCAAATAACAACTCAAGACCTAACTGCACATCACATTGGGTTCGCCACGTCTTGTCTTTCCATTTGCACCAAACTCGACAATCGATCGGCACCCTGCACTGTGACTCTCACACATGTCACCGGAAAATGTTTGAAAATGAAAGTTCATACCATCAATGGGTCAGGCCTGACTTGGTTTACGCCAACAGTTCGGACCGCTTGCCAGCCACTGCTGGTCATGGCGCCGCCGCCCAAATGCATACTTCACGCACTTCACACACGCGAGCACACACACACAGTGACAGCAGCAATCAGTGTGGTTATTATTCATTACATGCTGTGTTAAGCTTCTAGTTAAGGTATGTATAAACCTATATAATGTTTCAGATTGTTTGATTGGAGGGATCGAAGCTGTGAGCTGAACCGGCACAAGGATTGATAATTTTGCACCCGCCCACATGCACCAAACACACTCTCCTGAAAAGCAATTGAATCTTATTCCATTATCTAAATTCTAAACATGTCAGCAAAACTGTCGCAGCCCCAATTCCAAACCAGCTACGCCGGTAAATAACGAGATAGCCCGCATCCTTGCTGAGGGTGGCACCTGCAGAACCCCCGGTTCAAACCAAAAAACATCAATGATTGGGTAGCAAGCCTCGCTGGCAGGGAACATGGTCTGAAACATCCTGGGGCAAACCGCGTGCGGTTTCGGCGATGTCCATCCCAAAGGTGGACCTGGCCAATGAAACAAAGGTAAAGTCAACATTTACATCGAAGTCAAATGACATAACAATCTCATTTTCTGCAACCATACATCAAGGTCAAGTGAAACATAAAAAGCGTGCACTGCCACCTGAAAACCATTCTGCTGCTGAAGGAGATATAGGTACTTGCCAACAGTCCCACCAACCTTTTCAACCTCCTTCGTATATACTTCCCAATGCCGAATCTGGTTGGCTAAATCCTTGAAAGCAGTGGATGGAAGTGCCAAGGCTAAAAAAATAATGACATCTGGCTGAGAACCCAACTGAAATTCCTCGCGTGGATGCTTCAGACTGGGTGCAACGGTGGCACGCTCCGAAAACACCTCGCAAAAAACATCAATGTTCTTGAAAACAGTTTGAAAGAAACACATCGACTACACATCTCAGCGGATGGGGCAACGACGCAAACATGACCAAGCTTTGAAAACGCGAGTCCCTGTAAAGATTGTGGCGCCATTCCGCTTCTTGCCTCCCTTGCGAAGGCGGCTGACCTTCGGAACCAAAACGAATTGCTGGGCGGCTGACATCTCCAAAAAAAAGGTTTTGAGGCTGGAACCACCTTCAGGTATATTGGTTGAACTTGCTTTAGTGGCACAGCAACATGGCAGATTTTGCCATCATGCCGAAGCTCACCATGTTTTGGCATAGGAACCTGCAAAACACAACAATCGCTCCAACGGCAGAGTTGTTACTGACAACATTGTGAAAACCGTGCCTTCTCATAATCCTTCAGCTTGAACCGCTGACACTTGGTGATGCGAACCTCCTTGGACATGGCAACCTGCTCCGCCAATCAATGTAACAGCTGCAAAATATCCATATGAAGAAGGAAGGTGCCTTGAGTTTCCTGTTTTTGCGAACTGTCTTTGCCTCAACATGTGATGATCAACCGTCATCCACGACGCAAAGAAACGATTCAGAATCAATGATAAACAAACAGGAAATAAAGGACTCAATAGATGGACTCTATCAACAGGGCTGGCGCCTTCTTGGGCACGGCGTGTGGCTTCAGCTTCATTGCCTTCATTGCTTTCATTGCCTTCTTTGGCATGGCAGGCTTGGGTTTATCTTCACGTTCATCTCCGGAATCTGACCTGGAGTGGGGGTAAAGAATGAGCACCCCTCATCAGCAACTAGCTTGGAATAATTATATAGTTTGGCGACAAGCCGACCGAGGCCCAAGCAAATGATCAACAGCTTCGAAAATCATGTCACAGTCAAGCAACCTATTGACCAAATCAAAACCCAAATGGCTGCGGTGGCGCAGCTTGGATCTAAGAACTGCCAGAAAAACGGGAGTTTGAGAAAAAAAAGAGCGTGGAAAAATTGCACACGAAACGTCTTCCAATTCTTCCATACATGAAACAACATACTTATTACTTTAATTTCATAATCTCTGCGTAGATTCCAGAGTCCATAATACATGTATTAACTGGATATCAATAAATAATGATTGTATTTTTTTGTCAAGCGGCAGTCACAGGCCAACCTAGGTGGCTGGCCTGACTGGATGCTGTCCAGACGAACTAAGCCGAGGTTATAAGAAGCAGGCTGTTGACCAGCAGCGTAGTCATGCAAGTCATAAGCACCCTTATAAGAAGTAGGCTGTTGACCAGAAGGGTACTCATGCAATGCAAGTCATATATGCACCCACAGGTTTGGAAACCCAGATCCATTTGGCAACCCGGATCCAGAGACAACTCCTTAAAATCCAACACTGTTGATGGGGATCATGGCGTTGTACTGAGTGAGCCACTTCAGCCGCTGAGTCTGCTAAGAAGTCACCCCGATGTTTCACAAAGGGCATGTGGAAGGAGGTGATTTCCGCTGCGGTCTGCTCAATCTCCCAAGCAATGGCCAGTCTAGGTTCTCCTACCAGCTGGGTAACTGCCAAAATCCCAGTCCCGATGCCATCAAACATTGAAAGCACTACGAGTTGATGTCCTTGGACTGGAAGTCTCGGAGTCAAAGAAGTTGGACTCAGTTGACGACTTCCACTTGAAGTATGGTCGGGTACCAAGGGTGCTGAGCTTGCGCCCGGGCTGTCCCTATTTGTTCTGCCTGTCCCCGTCACCGCTCCCTTGTTGGTAGGAGGTCTGTGATTGGGAGCGGTTCCACCAAGAGCTGGCAGATCTATCTCAGGTGGGATATGGTGACCACCGGAGAGGATTACCTTTCCCTTTGTGGCCCTTGGAGTTCTTGCCCTTACCTGCAAGGTTGGGAGGCTCAGAAGTAGGTGGCTTCTTCTTGTCAGGCACGATCTCCTTGAGCATCATCTCGTTGAACTTGTTGATGTCCTTCATGATCGCTTCCGTGGCTTCTTGGAAAGTGACGCCGTTCCTCATAACCTTGGCCAGCTGCCAGCCTGCCCATTGTTAGTAGAGAGAGAATTGCTCCCCCTTTTCCGGGCTTTGGCTATCATCCAATGGCATAGGTGTGGACGCGCCTCTCTTCCCCAGCGAATCAACACCATTGCCGAGCGTATGCTGTTGGTCCCGTCGAGAACTGCCAAAAGGCTTTTGGGGTTCCACACGGGATCGTCTGCCGTCACGATCTCATGGTCGTCGTTGAACGTAAGGGTCTGAGCTTTCCTGGGGGTTTTCAAGAGAGGATTCACTTCTCCTGCTGCGTTGAAAGAACGCCGTTGGAGGATTTCGCCGAGAAGGATCGGCGTGAACTGGCCGCTCACTGTGAGCTCGTGAAACATCCTCGCCAGCACTGATTCTGCACCGATCAATTCGGTGACTGGGAAGATTCGATCACGTCCGTCAAGTTGTATTGACTGATAAATGTTTGACTAGGGCGTTCCAAGCCCCCGGTGGTAAGGACTTAGGAACTTTGGGTTCAGTAGTCACCGTAGTGCTCGTCGTTAATGTAGCTACTCCAGTAGTGGCTGCCTCAGGGCAGGTATCACAGGCGGAGGAGTGGACGACATGAGTTGATTTGAAGAGTGTTGGGGAAAGGATGTGTGTCAGAATGGCTTTAACGATGGGTTGTTCGGTAGGAGACACAGTGATGCGTATCGTACCATCTGACCATCCTGCAAACAGGGGGTCCAAGAGCACTGATTGCAACTCGTCAGCCGACTTGGCGATGAGTGCTAGAGTTGGCACTGTCCTCTGTTGGAGAGGTACTTCCTTATGTCTGGTCCAGCGCCGGCGGCATCAGCTAACTCATCGATCGTCCCGGCGGTCTTCATGGTGGGTCTTGATCTTGGAACATCTCCGAGGATGGAAATGAAAGAACATCAATCAAACCAACAAACAAAATTTCAGAGTCTCTCAAAAAACGAAACTTCAAGCATTGTTTCAAAACCGACGAAGTCAAAGCCGTGAAGGTGATGCACTTGCTGAGAGACATGGAGAGTGATGCCACGACTGAAGTTAAAGTGAGTAAAAACATGATTCATCCAAAACCATTCAAACAAACTGAAAAAGGCTAAAGACTGCGCAACATTTCTCCTTCCTCATCGAAAAAATCGCGCTAGAACTGCCTGACTCGGAGGATGAAGACTCATTGTCGGAGTGGTCAGCAACACTGGGTTCTTGTGTCTCTTGTGAGTCAAAACATTTCTTGCAAACTCTTTCAGCGTCACTAACCGTGGCCACTCGGAAAAACCTAGCGCAGCCGTATCGCCAGCCACACAAAGTCCTCCACCTTTGTGGTGGAGTCAGCTTCTCATCACATGTGGCGCAAAACCAGCACGTCAGTGGGTGGCAGCTAGGCTTTCTGGACGCAGCTAACATCAGCACAAAGGTTACAGGATCTGAAATGGATCTGGGGCCGTCCTCTGGAGGCCTATCACTGGACGCTGCAGAGTTGGTCACCAGAGCTGGCGTCGATGGTGCTGGTACCACTGACTGGGGAAGTCCCAGCGTAGTACGAGGTAGGTCATCTTCTTGTTGACGCAAGATCTCGGTGTGGGGATCTGCGGGACTATGCTGAGTGGTGCACTTTGCACGTATCTCTCCACCGCGGAGGAAGACCACCTGCCAAGAAGTTGAATTATAGCGACAGCTGAATGCCGGCTGCGGCTAAGAAGTGGGCTCCAGCCACTCTAAGGCAGTGGCCTCCAAACTTCTCCAAGGATCTGCCAGAGTCATCCGTGATCTGCCAGAGTCATCCGTGATGGTGGTCTCAATCCCGCATGATGAGAGCACCATGCGCACAGACTTGGTCATGATGTGCTTCGTGAGGGATGCGCCATTGTCCTGAGGAAAAAGTGGCAGATAACCTCCTGCTAGCTCGGCTTGGGCAAGGACACAATGTTCCCGTATGCCGCATGCACATTGCAAAAGACGAGTAGGGATCCCATGGTGTTGGTCTTGTGGACCGGAACAAGCAGTTGGACTTCGTCTCCTTGAAGTGCTAAATGGGAGTCCCTTCCAGAGGAAACTTCTATCTCTCGCAACATGTACCAACAGCTGGTGATCATCATATCGGCTACATGTGGCAAGGAGTCCATGCGAAATGGACGTGCATCCAAAGGGTCGATCATCTTGGCGAGGACCGTCACATCAAATCCATATTTCAGAGTTGCAGGGCCAAGACCTCTTCTCACTGACCGAACTACGTCTCGGATCAAAGCACGGACGAAAGGAGAGACTGGTTGGCCAAGACCTCGAAGTTGGTGAGTAACGGCTGTCTGAAAGTATATGCCAGCTGATCTATAATGCCCTGCTTTGAAAGATGCACCCACACATCGGATGCACACTGGACTCAAAGGAAACGCTTGGACCTCCCAAGCACCGCAAAGGGCCAGAATGGTTGACATAGTGCCCTTGGCGCTGGGGACATGGAGCACTTGGCAGAGTCTTGGCATGGTGCCTCTTAGGAGGTCTTCCCAAAGACCAATGCCCTTGTTAGGATGCTTCAGGGTGAAACATCCCAACTGATCGGGGCGCATACCATCATACAGTGGCAGAGATCGAACGCTTTCCAGTGATGGAACGCATTTGTCGTGATTTCGACCCGACTATGGCAAGGTTGTTGAATGCGGTGATCGAAATGTTCAACATGCTCGGGCATGCCCTGGAGTGCTATCGTTGGCTTTTGAAAGTGGCAGACGCCGCAGCCGAGGCCTCTAGCACGGTGGTACAACAGCCCATCATTGCTGGACACGAACCCCGCACACATGCCTCCTGGGTCCCGCCGTGATTGTGCCATCACCATCGCACATCTGATGACAGATCGAACCTCAGAACATGACAGCAGCTGGAGTTTTGGCCACAAGCAGCTCTTATACAGGTTGGCTTTGGCCTTAGCTTGGCTTCGGCAACATCGCCTTAGCTTCTCGGATGATCAGTCTTATGAAAAAGATGCCCAGCTGAGTGTTGAAGCTGTGACTCATGCACTTTCATTTCCCCGGTTTATGTTATTCGTTTTCTTTCTCTCTTCTTTCCTATCGTCCCGCCATTCTCAGTTCTTCATAGTGCAGATTGCATCACTTGAGACATTTAGGATGGGCTCATCGCCCCAATCGTCATGTTGCAGTTGGCAGGAATTTTTCCAAAAAAAATCAAGACTTTTTCCATTTGATCGTTTCATGGATTTTAACTTACACATCATTTGATCTGCAGACAAGCGTTTGACTGTTGGCGCGGCACCCCCGAAGTTACCATGACCGAGTTATCGGTAGGAAGGGGTGCATTGTGGTCTGCACCGGCAACGGACACCACGCCCCGGTGCTGTCGTCCCTAGATATCCGCGGTCCCAATGACCTGGTGGCCAGAGCGGGTGAGGTGCTTCCGAACTTGAATCCATTTTGGCGGCTCTCACATGTACGGCTCCAGTGGTAGTCTCAGGGAGACGGGACCATCCGACATTGGTCCAACACGGTGGCAAAGCCTCGTTGACTTTGGCGCTAGCGGCCGCACAGCCCAACCAAAGAAAACGATCTTTGGAAGATCTGGATCGTGATGTGTTAGCACGCTCCACTAAACCAGCCAATGACTCACGTCTCCGGACGTTTGTGCGCTTGTGTTCGTCTCTGCATCCTCACCGTCTCCTGTCGCAGTTTGAACATGAGACAGGCAACCATCGGACCAGCCAGCGACATGACGATGAGATCGTTCGAAACTGAAAAACCTGATCTGGTTTTTCACACCCTTTGAACCACCAAGCTGCCATTCAGAGGCATCAAGTATGAAAAACCTGGATGCTACTGCGTTCAACTGATGTTCCAGTGCACATGTTTGTTGCACACATGACATCTTAAAACCAAAGAAGACACAGAAATAGAGTTGACATCAACGTTGCCGATTTACAATCAGGAAATCATTCAAGTTTAAAACAAGAAATCATTAAAGTCTGCCAAAATGACATGTCAAAACTAATAGAAAAACTAGTCGCAAATCTCTTGAAGGAATGTAACGGAGTGGTTGTGGGGTTCTGGGTGGTCCTGCCCCAGGTCTGGCCTTGAAACTGAAAGCTTCGATAAGATTCAGCATCTGTGGCCTGGCCACGCATTGGACGCATTGGCCAAGTAGATCATGGATAGAGACGACGGTTCAACGTCTTCATCCCTTAGCCCCAGGCTTGGTCGTGGACAACCGAGGGATTGCCCCCAGAATCAGCAAGCAACTAAACCTCGGACTCATCAAATTTACACAAGAAACTGTAAGAAACTCTACGAGGCCCTAACATGTATAACGACTTCTCCAATGACTTAAACATGGGTTGGCTTGCAGCGCCGATCTCAAGTCTCGAGGTTTCTCCGATCAGAATCTTCAACCCAGAGAAAAATGCTCTTGAAAGTTCCGCAAAATCTACGACATAAATTCCGTTCACTGGGATACTAGCATTGCATGGCAGCCATCACAACTTGCATCTTCTGCAAGAGGGCCGTTTTTCTGCGGAGCTTTGCCACAGTTCTATGGTGTCAAATTGTTCGGTCCATCTGCCTGCTACAATGCCTGCAAGACCAAGCTTTGGCTGCCTTAGAACCCTTTCACAATCTTAGAGACTGAATACTTAAGACTTCCAGTTGCTGCTTTGGATGTCTAGCATATCACACTCTGAGCCCACACAGCGGAATGGGTGCTGTTTTGGGTAAGAATCTCAAGCCAAGCTCAAGTCACCCGATCGCCTTCGCGGTAAAGAAATCACACCAGCAAGTTTCACACACAAAACTCGTGTCAGCCTCACAGCCTCACATCGACATTTTTCCGTGGCTTAGCGGTAGTCTGGGGTCTCACGACCATGTCCATGGACCCAATTGAAGCGCGGACAGTGCCTTTGGGTGTCACAAGCCGAGGGAAAGGAAGAAAACAACGTTTGAAAAAATTAGAATACTGCCACATAGAATACTGCCACACTTCACCTTGCAAGTCTATACATGTAGTCATAGTCAGTATCGGATCAGGTATGATCATGTTCTGTAGCAGTGGCTTTTCAACAATCGTATTTTAACATTTGGTTTGATGTGCGTTGCTTCTTCCAATGCCAACTTCAAGGTTTAGAGAGGGGGCAACAGGCAAAAAACCGCAGCAGGGTTGATCCAAGTCTGCTTTTGATACGATTTGATTGCTCGAATGTGTGCGTGTCTCGTGAAACCTGCATCATCTTGTACCTACGGTTGACTTCAACAGCCCAACATCAATCTATCATTGGACATAAAGTTTTTAAAGTTAGCACAAAGTCACATGTTTTTTGGCTCTAATCTAGATTCATGTTTCCTCATAGCTCGGAAAGACCGCTTTGTTTCCTGATAGCTCGGCTCCAGGGACAGCACTTGTTTACTTCCAATGACAGGTGCGATGCCTTCATGGCCACCTTAACACTGACACCCTGACCCCGACTCTGACGCGGAATGTGAAAAAAAATCCGCCGACCCGGGTCGGCGTGCACAGTTTTTTTCCCTTTGTAGAATCCAAAATTTGTCCCAAAATGCAAAATCCGAAATCCAAAATTTGCACAAAAAAAGATCTGCTACATAATGTTCCGAAATCCAAAGTCCAAAATCTGAAATCCGAAATCCAAAATCCAAAATCCGAAATCCAAAATCAAAAACCCAGAATCCAAAATCCGAAATCCAAAATCCAAAATCCAAAAACCCAAAATTAGGCGGGGGCCTCACAAGAAGAATTGCTACATAACGATCCAAAATCCAAAATCCAAAATCCCCAAAAATCCGGCCGAAAAGTTTGGATTTTGGATTTTGGATTGGAGAGTTTTCGATTCCGGATTTTTGGACTGCGGATTTTTGGATTTTGGGGGGGGCCAGGGGATGTACCACTATAGGCGTGACGGTGCCTGGACGTCAGAGGCTCGAGTCCCCCCTGGTCCGCCTTTTTTGGGGACAGTGCAAAACCAACTCTATCTGATATAGTTGGAGCAAGAAAGCAAATTGAGCTTCAGAAACCAAGGGCACAGGAAGTAAAGACTATATTTCACACATTTCTACACGATTTCTAGGTGCTTACATGCATGTTTAGGTTATTGTTGCAACATAACTATCCAAATTCCAAAATCCAAACCAACTCTATCCGATACAGTTGGAAAAGGATAGCCAAATGCTTTTTCAAAAACCAAGCGTATAATTTTCATGATTTCTGGGCCTTTAAAGGCACGGTTGGGCTATTTGTGTCCGGTGGATGGGCTTGGGTCGGCGGCCACAGCGCCAGCCTGTTTTACATCGATGCACAAGGCATCTGATGCCGGGCATAGTGGACCGCATGGCATGTGGCGTTGCCTTAGCTTTAGCTACAGGAGGAGGCGCCATGTGCCGCCGACCCGCCCCCGGAGGCAAAAAACGGCTCTCTTTTGAAGAGTGCTCGATGTGCATAAAACATCGCAAATACCGTCAAAAATGGCCCTGGGGAGGGGCAAGGGGCGGAACCCAAAAACAGCTAAACACCACCTGCAAATGGATTTTTTGTGATTTTTTTATGATTTTGAAGCTGCATTTTTTAATGTAAAAATTGAGGCATGTGCAAAAAACATCGTAAATACCGTCAAAAAATGACGCCCCGGACGCGTCTCGAGCTCCAAAAAGGCCATGTTTTCGACTTGGTAACCATCTTAAAATCTTAAGATGTGGAAGGGGGGTGGAGGGGTGTTTTCTTTTGGAGGCCAGTACAGTATATTGAAGAGTCTAATATCTACTTGTGTTTTGTCGTATATAGGCTCAAGAAAGGATTGGTTACTTGACCGAATCTGCGAGTCATAAAACGACGCATTAGCTATCCCTACCAGTTGGTAGAACACTAGTGCCACTCTTCAGTGGTAGCGGAGCAGTTAAGATCCTGGATCTTTATGAAGATGAGCCCAATGATGACTATGAGTCATACGCAATGAGACAAAGGATGCAGCCTCATGGAGGCCAATTGATGATGACAACACAGGTGACGACGAAAGTCCCACCTGGATTTGATGGTAAGACATCATGGTTTGCTCCAACGACGTTCTAACGGAGTCAAGCCATCGGATCGAATTGCAAAGTTGTTCATTGTCAACAAGAATTGCACATGTTTCACAAGCCAAGTGAAGACAGGAGAAGTGATCGGAACAAGTGCGCCGTACCGATCAGCAAGGTCCTGCCGAAGTGTTCTCACCTGCATGTGCGTATATAGGGAAGTTGCTGGCTGTTGCCAACCGCTCCCTGCGCTTGTTTCCATTCAGTCGGACTTTTGCGACGTGAAAGTCCTCCAAGTTCGGAAGTCACAGTTTCTGCCAGTGCAACAAGTGAAGCCTCAGGATCAGCCTGCAAAACACCAAAAGTTCTTCCAGTCTCAAGTATGAAACGTCGAAGTTCACCTTCAGCGTACACAGAACGTCCTTTGTTCGGGACAGCACAAGCAAGTGCAAGTTCGGACATCACGTCACGAGCGTTGAGAATCGTCACAGATCCTTCAACCTTCGGATCAGTGAAGAAGCTGTAATCGCACTGAAGTACAGGTTGCTTCAGTCGAAGTTTCTTCGAGTGATCCTGTCGTGATTTGCTCATGACACAAGTTTTACACCAGCTGCGGAACGGCAAGTGAGTCAACTCGTGCTCAGCTCGCTCCTGTGCAGCTGGTTCCTTTGGGACTTGAAGTGACCTATAGGCACATGCGCTGACGTGTCAATGTCAACCTCCGGAAGTGGAGGTGGATCATACACGTCTTTCTCACTCAAGTCAAACAAGGTGAGTCCTGTGAAGGGCTCATACACCTCAAGTTTGTCAACGGTCCAGGAGTCATGTTTCCAAATGTTTCCAGCAGAAGTGACACACAAAGTCATTCTTTGTGAACCCAAGTCTTCAAGTGATGGACCACCAATCAGGTCAATTTCTCTTGGAGTGAACAAAGTGGTACGAGGTTCATAGTGGAATCTCAACCAAAACAATGGACACTTCAACCAAAAGTCATGTGTGTATGGAAGTCCTGTGGTTGGGTCTGGTTGCACCCAATATCGAAGAAGTATTTCTTTCAGTTGGTCGATATTGTCCCCAGCAACAGCAAGCTCTTCAAGAAGTTGTCTTGATGGATTCACTGGATGACTCTCAAACATGGCATAGTCAGAAGCTGGTTTCTGATCAGCTGAAGTTGAAGTCACTCTTGAAGACTTAGTTTTCGACAAATCCTGAACAACTGGAGGTGTCGATTGTTTGCCTTCAAGTCTTCTGCCAGTTGGGACTGAAGTCAAAGTAAATTCAGTCCTGCCTTTCCAAAACTTATCAAGCGCACGCTTTGGATCATCAGAAGTTCTCCAATCATCCTCAATCACTTGCTCAGTTTTGTCTTCAAAAGTCACAAAGGTCTTTCGAAGTTGTGCAATCTTCTCAAGTTCAACTGGTCTGTCTGAAGTTCCTTCAGGTCTGAACNAAGAGTGATAGTTAATGGGCTTGAACACAGAAGTTGGTGCAACAAGATCTTTCGGGGTTTTCTCATTCGAAGTTGATTCAACATTCTTTGGTTTGAACTTCTCATGGAAAGTAACACAAACAGATTCGAAGTCAACAGAATCAAACAACTGAAGTGATGGTTTCACAAACATAAGAGAACTATGACGATGAAGCGGAATTTTACTACCACAAGGGGATTTCAAAACCATTTCCTCTGAACTAAGTTCAACCTGGTAACCTTGATTCAAAAGTCTTCCTACTGAAACCAAAGGATAATCAATGTCAGTCGCATAGAAGTGCAAGTAGAATTCACAATCGCCTGCCTTCATACCAACAAGTTTCCTACCATAGATTTTCAGTGGTTGACCTGTCACGCTACGAAGTGGGGGTTTTGTTCCAGTGATTGGCAAAAGTGGCCATTCTGGAGCAAAGTTCTTGGGACAGCAGTTTGCTGCAGCGCCACTGTCAAAAAGAATCCACGAAGTACCTACTCTTGGGGCTACAATCAAGTGCTGATCAATGAACCTATCTTCAAAGTCAGGAAGGTTGACATGCTTCAATCCAACAGTTTCCAAAGTTTCGAAGTTGCAACTGGAATTTTCGGAAATTTCACAAGTTGGGGACAAAACTGGTCCAACAAGTACAGAATTGCCAACACCAAAAGGGCTGCCATCAACAAAGATTTACTCGGGCTCGAAGTTCTCTCAATTCCTGGGGGAGGTCCTGAAGTCACAGCTGAAATCTTGGAACCTGACCCGGAAGTGCTGCAACTAGGGAGTTCAGTAACAGTAACCGAAGTATTGTTCTGACTCTCTTGAAGTGCAGGTGGTGATGAAGAAGTAGGTTCATTCCAGGATGACCAAGCATGATCCCAAGACCAATCATCATCCCAAGAAGTCCAATCCCAATCATCATACCACCAATCATCAAAGTTAACATGTCCTACATACCAATTATCATGCCATGAAGTCTCTTCATTTTCGCCGGTGTTGGTTTCTCCTAAGTTTGACGTTTCGTTTTCAGTCCAGTTGTCTGTCCATGGAGTATCAGTCCACGAAGTCTCTTCTACTGCATTCACACGATTCACAGCACACTCACGAGAAGTGTGACCCGGCTTCCAACAGGTGAAGCAAACTACACCTTTGCCTTTTCGTTTGTGTGAAGTCTTTCCTATTCCTTTTCCTTTGTTTCCTTTGAAGTCTTTTCCTTTTCCTTTTCCTTTACTTTTACCTCCTTTTCCTTTCATGAAGTTCCAATGGCCAAATCCTTTTCCTTTGCCTTTGCTCTTTCCTTTGAAGTATCCTTTACCTTTTAGTGCTCCTATGTCCATGGGCGCAAGTCCTGAATCCGAAGAAGTCGAGATGTGCCTGCTCCTGAAGTACTGCACCAGGGTGTTCCTCATTTGCTCGTACGTGTTGATTGTTGCTGCGTTCAACCGAAGGTGTTGTTGAAGTGCTCCTGAAGTCTTGTTCATCAAGGTGGCTACAAGTACGCTGTCTGGAATTGGAGTGCCAGTCTGCTGTTCATACTTAGCTTTTACAGTTTCCCACGCATTGAAGTCTTGTTCAAAGGTTTGTGCGTTGAACTTCCATTCAAGTATCTTACTCAGAAGTGACACATGTCGAGTGGCATCTGGAAGTGAAAAACGTTGGCTCAGTCTACGCCAAGTTTCAGAGCCATTTCCTGCTGCCTTCTGGCGAACCAGAAGTCTGGCAGATCCTGTACACAAGTTGGCTGGTAGATAATGAAGTTTCCTAGAAAACATTCTCATCTCTACTGCTTCTTCCGCTGAAGTGCCGTGGCAAAATGCGCATCTATGATCTCGACATCAGAAGTTTCCGCTCTGACCAGGAAGTCAACTACATCAGGCTGAAAAATGGCTAAGTAACTCTTGAAGTTCCATTCCCATTCGCATTCTACCCAGTCAGACGGATCACCACTAAAGTTCTTTGGCAATGGCAACCGAACTTTGCCAAAGTGTCCGGCAAGTTCTGCCATTCTACTTGGACTCTCTCAAGTGCCCTAGAGCGTGTCAGAGCTCCGCTACCATACGAAAAGTAAGTAGCTTGGACAAGTACACAAACACGAAGTACACTAACAGCACTCAACCCTGAAGTCAACACGTGAAGTTTACTCTCTACCCTGGTGCACCCTTTTACTCCTTGAGCCAAAGTGTAGAAGTAGGTATGTACGGTGAAGTGAGTACCACACCCATGAGGGAAGTGTGCATGTATCTTGACANGACAACGACAACGACAACGACAACGACAACGACAACGACAACGACAACGACAACGACAACGACAACGACAACGACAACGACAACGACAACGACAACGACAACGACAACGACAACGACAACGACAACGACAACGACAACGACAACGACAACGACAACGACAACGACAACGACAACGACAACGACAACGACAACGACAACGACAACGACAACGACAACGACAACGACAACGACAACGACAACGACAACGACAACGACAACGACAACGACAACGACAACGACAACGACAACGACAACGACAACGACAACGACAACGACAACGACAACTACAACAACGACAACAACGACAACGACAACGACAACGACAACGACAACGACAACGACAACAACGACAACAGCAACAACAACAACAACAACAACAACAACAACAACAACAACAACAACAACAACAACAACAACAATCGTGGCTTCTGCCCTGGGGCATCGCCGGTTTTGCGAAGCCCATCAGTATCCAAATTGACCCTGCGGCAGAATGCGTGACCAAGAATTATCCGTTTGCAACTTTCTCTCGTTGTCATGTGGATTTCGGAAGCTTCCCAGATGGTCCCTCATCGCACATTGCCTCCTGGCCTACACAACATCTGTGTTATTCAGTACCACATACTCTCTATGCTCCCAAGGCAAACTGTGCTTGCCCACAGTCATCCGCATCTCATCCACAAGGCGGCACCTGTTCCGTGAAAGGAGACATGTCAAACGATTTACAGTGCTTTCGATAATGTGACCTCGTTGAACGATGATGAATCCGCCAACAAAGTCAACCAAGCGTTACTGCAAATGTTGCGACAAAATTGTCTCCCTCTACACTATGACAAAGACTGTGTCTCTCTCCACTGGGTGAAACCAAGAAAGTCAAAGACTTGGTTTCAATATGAAGAAAATGTGCATCGACGCATCGAAGGCGTATAAGTTTGCGTTCCCGGCACCAATTCGATGTCCATGTGCCAATAAAGGCATCCGACTCCATCAACAGCTGCATATTCAGCCTGTCACATTTTTTCAACGGAAGCATCACGAACACAATGTGCATAACTATACATACACACTGTATATAGAATATATGCCGTGTATACAGAATGTAATATGTATATATCTATACTCTTTTACTGTATATTATACTGTATTTATGTGTATAAATAAGATCAAAGATATCAAAGCATATTATCATCAAAACATATCAAAACTTCAAAACATTGGACAGTCTCGTCAGAAACCAGGCTCTTTGCCTGCCACAAAAAGTTTGCATTCACACAGTATACGCCAGAGATGATGTGGTATTGTAATGTATTGTACCATCTTAGACTCACCCAGCTTTTCAAACATGTCGGTCGCGCAAGGATTCCATGACAACTTGCTTGGCTCCAAGCTTCTTCGTCAGCTTCATGAGCGCCGTCCTTCCATTCAAAAACCCAAAAGCAACCTCTGTTGCTCTGGAAGTGGCGAGATGACATGTGGGAAACACTGCCTTTGCATGTCACTGAAAAATTCCCAGATTCAAAAACACAGTAGAAAATGACACTCACAAAATGACATTTTCTTTGTATTCTGTTTGACAAATTATTGTTTTTTGAATGAATTCTTATCACTGACGACCCAGCAGATGTGGACTCAGATAAAACGTAAACGTCTCTTGGACAGCGGCAACATCACATCTCTCCATGCAACGGCATTTGCTTTCAAGCACGAATTCCGGAGCCCTTGAGATTTATTTCCACGGCCCCATGGTCCTTTTGGATAATCTGGAAACATTCATGTAAATCATCTCCCCAAAAGACTTGGCCTCCTCACAGTTTGGAATGGTTGTGAAGTGAACTACCTCTCTGCGCAAGATGAAAAACACCAAAAATGCATGTCACAATGTTCGACACTGCACACTGTCCTCGATCACATCTGGATCATCAGACCCAAGGTAAAGCCTCTCAAGTTCGCAGCTAAACAAACGGTTCTCATTTCGAACATCTCCGCAATATTCCCTTTTCAACGAATTCCACCTCTATGTAAAGACATGTAAAGACTGTACATAAAAAAACAGAAAAAAACTCTGGTTTACAATTGACACAAAGTCACATGTAGCAAATCAAATCAACATACCCTTCAGTCTCTCGGCGCAGATTGCCTACGTGAGCTTTGAAGCTTTGGCAGCTGAGCTTTGAAGGGTTTCAAGAATTCCTCTGCGCCTGGGCATTTCTGCAAGACCTCACAAACAACACCAGGACAGGCACAGTATAGAGACCTCCCAAAATGAAAATCGAATGACATCGACTCATATACAATTGAGCTCAATTATACATAAAATTGAGATCATATGAGATCGACTAGTCGAATCAAGAGTGGTTCTCGTGGCTTTGTCTTGTGATCCGAGTTCACTTCAGATTCGATTCACTCTACCCAGCTAGCTCAGCTCTACCCACATTCCCAGTATTTCCATCACCTCTTTGTTGTCATCCAGAATCCAGGAAAAAATGCGCTGGTAATCCTTCAAAGGATACTCGCTTGCCTGACTACCCACCCAAGCACAAACGACTTTGCGCAGACCACACGCTTGCAAGTCTCATCGAACTATCATATTGTTGCAGAAAAAAAAACACATCACAAAGATGGGTCAGTGGTCAGTTTCTGAACATGTCACAACTTACTGAGGCAAAAAGTCACGGAAACCTTAATCTGGAAGCGCAATGCAGAAACGGCAACCATGGAACCCCGCATCCAATCTCAGAAACGGCCAGGGTTTGCGTTGCGCAAAACGAGAAGCTTTTCAGGCATTTGTCTAGACATAAACAAAAGAACCTAGAGAAAGTTGAAGAGGGTTGCATTTCACCATCTCATTCCTACTTAAGCAACCTTGATGGCAACTTATGCTACCTATGGACCTATGTCATCCTGTGTCCATTTAATGCGTTGCCCGTTGTTGCCTCGTAGTACTTGTCACCGTGACGCACATAACATCCGAGTACGCCAGCCTGAAACCAAGACAGCAAGATTTGTGGAACACATTGCGATAATGACAGCTTCACAAGACAGAGTTTCAGCCAGACACTGTCTGATCAACAGTGACTCAAATGTGGATCGGAAAAGGCAGATCTGAAAAGTGACGAAGTTTCGAAAAGAAACAACCCCAAACAACCGGAAACAAATGAAAAAATTACGGATTTCTTCAGATCTTGGCGCTTACATTGACTCTATCTCCACGCCTGCATGCGGCCCACCAAGTGCTCTTCTCTAAGGGTCTGCAACTCAACCAATGTTTCCTTCTGTCAACGGTTGTCACTTGCTATTCCTTGATTCTTCGTTTCATTGATTTCTCAGTAAGATCGTCTTAGACAAGACCAAGTGCATATCTAGTCATATCTAATCATGATCCAACTATAAACTATTAAATAAACTATTATAAACTTACATCTTCGAAAACTTGAAGCTTAGAAGCTTCCGATGTCTTCCGCCCCTTTCGGTTCTCCTGCTTTGGCCGCAGAAGGAAGGCTGCTGCTTGAGCTCGCCACCACTTCACCCAGTAATTCGATGGGTACCTCGGCGTCGCTTCCTTTCCCACGAAATCCAGCACATGAGTCACATGAGTCACATGAGCTGAAATGTCGAAGTGTTACATATTTTCAATTCTTGATTGAATGAATCTGAACGAATAATTTTAGCGTCCATTTCCAAGGCAAGTTTTGTTCAAGCTGAAATGCGACTGTGGAGCCCTGAGCACTTCAGCAGTTCCTTGAAGACTTTGGGAATCAATTCAGCGCCTTAGGATTCGACTTGAGTCAAGCAGGTGGGTTGAAGCTACACCGAGATATGCTGTGGATTGGAACAACAATGTTCCCATAAAAGAAAAAAACACGAACGAAAAAAAGATTCATCTGCTTGGTCGGGGCGTGTTTCTTTTATCTAAAGAAGGTCCCAAAAAAGGGTGAACGAAAGCAACTTCAAATGAATGATTCAATGATGAAAGCACATTTCGTTCACCTTCTTGTTGTTCTGGTGAAGAGGTATCCACTTCGGGTAACCCAGGAAGCATGACCGAAGATGTTCATAGGACTCATCAAGGTCCACCGAAGGTCAGTGTGAAATTGGTTCATACCACGATCAAAACACCTTTCGTTCATCCAAAAAAATTGCCCAGAGAACTAATACCACAGTGCGGAAGATGCGAAGAAGAAGAAGAAGAAGAAGCAGAGCAAACTATCAAAGAGAGAAGACAAAATGATGGTATAGTATAGATAATGACACTTATGATGGTGATAATGAAGATGTGGGTGATGAATGACGACGACCAAGATTATGACGACTCCCGCTGAGCTGGTGCTTCTAGTGATGAAGAGTTCCATAGAGGGGATAGGGAGGAATCAAGGACCCCCACTGTGAGGAATTTAGATGCCCGGGACCCAAACAAGAATCAAAGAAAGTGGATATTTTGGTCCCGGATGCGCCCCGAAAGAAGACGTCTTTGCAAAAAGGAAACACAATTAAAGACAACAAAAGAAAGAACGGTCAAGAAAGATTGGAAGAAAAGAAGTTAGGAGGGGAAATTTAAATGAAAATAAAGTCCAAAATGAACCCAAAAAGAGTAATTCAAACAGCGGAATGCCGAATGTCCAGTAGGTTTTTTCGATTGCATTCTTTACAAGCGATGCGTACCCCAAGCAACCCTGAAGTTCCTGGATGAAAAGTCATGAGCCCAACTTTCAAAGTTTGAATCTGCTTCACGCACTTCATGTCCGTCTCATTGTCAGAATTGAATCATTTCCGATCGGTTTGGGACTTTGTAGCTAGCCCTTCAATACCCTTACTCTCCGAAAAGCTGAAGGTCGTGCTCTTAATGATGTCTCGACCTCGATCTCGTATCACACCCGTGAACCTCGAAGGCAAACATTAAATTCAAGCTTGACGTTTATTCGCAACTCATCATTCCAACATCAAACCATTCCATCTCTCATAAACCTAGCAAATGTGCGTATTTGAATTTCTTTGTAGACTAATGCCGCTCTCTAATATATATTTACAAGACAGGACTAAAAATCTGATGGAAATCATAGGTTTGAGCATCTACCTGACTGTTCTTCCCAAACAGCCAATACCTGAGGCTATGTGAGCCTGTTCCTTGCAAAGCATTTGCTTCCTATCCTTGCATAATCTGAACTGTTTTTTCATATATCATGTCACCACGTGCATGTCGTTGGTCTCATCCTGTCTTATCCTGCCTCGGTCCTTCCCCATTGGGTTTGCATGAACTCACAGGCTTCAAGTAGCACCTGGGAAAGGAATCATCTATGGTGTGTCATGGTGTATCTATAAGCCTTCTTGACTGGCTCCAACTGTTGCAGTACGATTACGAGAAGCCGCTTCACATCCAAAAAAGAGCAATCGGAAATTTTTGTAAAAGTAATCCTCGCAGTGAAAATCGTGTTTCGATTCAGAGCTATTGCCTCACGGCAACAGAAAACTCCGTTTCAACCCCAGAAATTAGTCACAAAATGTGTCGTTTTTTGAATTTCAGATAAGCTGCTCGTAATTTCTCGATTGCTGACCCGGACAGTTTACAATGGATTTCTTCTGCTTGCCTTCGGTCCAAGGATTTGCTTTGTCATCCTGTGGCCGTAAATGCCAAAATTTTGACAGGCTGCTAACACTGTGAATCAACCCATCACGATCAAATTTCAGCAAAGTCTCAAGATGAGACTTTGTCCAAATATGTTCAGATGCAATGCTTTGTTAGCTCCTCTCGCCATAGGTAGATCCTTCCCTTGTTCAAGGCAAACGCCAAAACGGCCTGAGGAAACGGACTGGATAAATGTTGACTTCGAATGAACTTGACGCACACGTCATCGTGCGTCACACAGGTCCATTGAGTACGGAGCAGCTCCAATGTGCATGTTTGAACCGATGCCAGACAGGGACCTGTGAACAATGGCTGACGGACAAATCATCAACACACAACATCACGCAAAAACACACAACGTGAGCATACGCAACGAAGGCGACAGCAGCACAATGTGGCAAGCTGCATTGCTTGTTCAAGAAAAACCAAAACTTGAAAACCATCAAGCAAACACTTCAAAAAACAACAACGCCGCTTAAATCGCGATGAAAATGCAAAAAATGCAAGTTGTCAATTCACGCATCTATTTCACAGTTTGATTGCACTTTTGTTTGCATTGCTACACACAACGACAAACAAAACAAAAGCAACGACAAAAACAACAACAACACCAACACTGACGACGACGACAACAACGGCAACAACCACCACAACAACAACAACAACAACAACAACAACAACAACAACAACAACAACAACAACAACAACAACAACAACAACAACAACACACACACACACACACACACACACACACACACACACACACACACACACACANACAACAACAACAACAACAACAACAACAACAACACCATCAACAAGAACAACAACACCACCACCACCACCACCAACAACAACAACAACAACCAAAGTATTATACCAGCATCGACCCCAAATAGCAGTGAAAGGTAGCATCGGTTCTTTCCCATGTGTTCCGAGCCGATTTAAAAATATACACATCCTTAATCCTTACAAAAATATTTTTGGATAAGAAACCTTTACCTACACATGTATTTTGTAACTAAACAAACGACAAATTTGTACAGAAATGCATATTAACTTGACAGGCTAGTTGATACATGCACTGTGGGTTGTGTGCCAATATGTTGGTTGAACATTCCTTTACGAATCTAGGTAGTGGATGGAAACAGAAAAAATTTACTACACCGTGAAATTATTTTCCCGCATTGATAACATCACACGGTCTACTTTATGAAGCAAAGCAGCAGCAAGAACGAGATAAAACTTTTGGTTCTTTGTATTGAAGACCCTGTTGCCCCCCCAAACCGAATCCAACAAAAAATCGAAAATCAAACGACACCTCAAACAGCACCCTGCCCTACAGCCCCCCCAAAACGAATCCAAAAAAACTGCGAACCCACCCTCTGCTTGAAGCAAGAGCCCTATAGCAAAGCTATTTGGGGAAAAAACCCTGCACCACCACCACCACCACCACGACGACGACGACGACGACAACAAGGACAACAACGACAACAACAACAACAACACCACCACCACCACCAACAACAACAACAACAGCAGCAAAAAACAACAGCAAACAACAACAGCAAACAACAACTGCAAACAACAACAGCAAACAACAACAA
>DF241742.1:2657-35740 GCA_000507305.1 Breviolum minutum Mf 1.05b.01
TGTTGTTGGTGTTGTTGGTGTTGTTGGTGTTGTCGTTGTTGTCGTTGTTGTTGTTGTTGTTGTTGTTGTTGTTGTTGTTTTTTTGGTGCTGAAGCAGTAAAATTTGCCTGTTCAAACCATTTCTCTACTTCAAAAACTTCACGTGAACCCAGCTTTCGGTCACCTTCCCCTCAAGTTGTTTTCTTCGTGTTTGTTGTTTTTTCTTTGTTCTTTGTGTTCTTTGCGTTTTTTTGGCTAGGTCCGTGTTTTTTTTTTTTCGGTGTTGCTTTTTGATTTGTTGGTTGCTGTTTGTTTCCATTGGAATCACAATGGCGCTGAGCCTCTTTATCTTACATGGGTAAAAAAAATGTGTTGGACGTCATTGTTTGAACAGCAAAAACATGCTCGCAGATCAGGTTTGACTCATTGATCGTAATGAAATGTTTAATCCTCAGACATCAAGGTCTTCATCTAGTAGGTATGCTCGAAGTTGTGAAAGGAACATTCATTCTGTTTTGAAACAATACATGCGACATCAAAAACGCGGTATTTGGAAATCATCATAACAATCGCATGTGTCATTGATGCAGCATATTGATGAAGAAATCGACAGCAATGGAAGATGCGGAGGCTTGAAATCCTCGCTGTTACCGCATGGGAAACATCGCTCGGCCGTTTTGAATAATTGATATGGTGGCAAAATGGTGATGTGGTTTCGTGGTTTGATTGTTTGGAGTTCACGTGTCCGCTAGATGTTTTTTCTGATGAACGACTTTTGAAACTCAAAACATATCCACGCAGTGAATAATCACAGCTTTGCAGTTTTGTGGTGGTTGGTAGTGTTCACATGCATTTTTTACCAGGCATGTATTGCTAAACACCATTCAGTCCTTCCCAGCTGCCGCTTGCTGGTTGCTGGACTCAAGGCTTTGTTGCAACAGGAACTGGAGCAGATTGATGCTCGTCGGATGCTGAGAGCATTCAAAACCAGTGTTTCTTTGACACGTCAAGTTGCAGCCATTCAGAGTGGAAAATCGAAATTCATGGCCGTTGACCTGGCACCGACTGGGAGGTGATAGTTATTTTTTTTCATTGGAAGTTTGTTCAAGGAGGCAATCACTCAAAGGCATTGACTTCAGGTAGAAGATAGCACAATGCAGTTTCAGGTTTTCAATAAAAGTCGATTTGGATTGAAGGTTTGGCATTGTCGAGAAGGATTTGTTCTTTTTCCAGCTTTTGTGCATGAGATATCTTGAAGTAACAAATCCTAATTCACTTGGATTCTTAAGTGGGCTGAGCATGAAAAAAAATCAGGCTTAGCGACCTTATCCAAAGGCGTGGACATGTTCTGCTTGAGGTGATGAGTATTGCGAACTGGAGATTTCCTGCAACTTCATTGGTTTTTAGGACAAAGACCCTAGGATTCCTATCATCTCGTCATTCAAGTCTAACAGAAAGGATTTCCAGATGAGATGATGTTTTTTTTCAGTGTGTTTGTGGCCAGGCACCACGAAAGTCTGGATCTGAACATGCAACAATTCCAGATTGTTGGACTCCAGATGGTCCTACAGTTGAGGTTGGCTTTGACCCTCCCAACAGGCGAGGGGCATAGGGATTGATGATGCAAGAAACTGTGGAGAACTGCTTCTTGCAAAAGCACTAGATGCAATTGGCAGATTGCACGAATTTTCCCGACACCGAAAAGCCTGCCTGATAGATGCTTATTCTCTCTCTGAAGAGGTAGGGTTCCCGTGGCAAAACAAGGTGGGTTTTTGACGTTTTCCTAGCAAAGTTCGCGGAATCATTTTTGCAAAGTCAAGTTCTCTTTACCAATTTTTTTTCCAAAAGTTCTACATATGTTGGCTTCCTTAAAAAAACGTTTTGTCTCTTCCGACATCCCAATGACTGCCATGGCGCGGCGCACGACGTTGCGCACCTTTTTGTTGGCGCTGCTGGGTTTTGCCACCTGCAACTTCGTGGTGCCAAGGCTACCCAGCTCGGTAACGGCGCCGCGAGTTACTAGGATGCCAGCCAGAGAAAGTGCATTACCAAGGCAGTCCTTTATGGCAGGTGCAAAAGGGGAACATGGGAACATGGAAGGGATGAGACAATTTTCATCAATTTTCCCATGGGTTTTTGGAAGAACAGGTTTTTTGAATTTGTTCATTTTTTGTATGATTTTTAGATTGTGTCATCCATAACTTCTTGGAATTGATTCGAATTGAAGCGCCATGTGTTTGGTTCATTGCTTGGACAGGTGGTCAGCTACTGCTACCCTTCGCAGCTTCCATTGTCACGGGAGTCCTAGGGATTGAAGCAGTGAGACAATTGAATGAAGGATCTGCGCTGAAGGACCCACAAACGCCAGAAAGAAAGATGCAAAGAATTTGGTCAGACTCTGGGAATTTAGGTAAGCTGCAAATTTCAAAAAAAAAGCAGGAGTTTGAAATTAGAATGAGTATTTGACGATGTCCTTTGAAGGAAACTTAGTACTAAACAGTCAAAACTTGGAAAAGGAAGGTCCGAACACATCCCCATTTTGACATTTTTTGCAAGGATCTCATGAAAAAGTATACCAACATTATAGTGGTGGATGCTCCAGATGGTATGCCAGCGACTCCTCCAGTAGATGGGATCTATTGGTATATCAAAGATCCGGATGTGTATCGTCGTGTCCTTGTACACGGTGATCTGGGATTGGGTGAGAGTTACTTGGATCCAAGGTGCCAAGGTTGGATGAATGTAATGGATCTTGAAATGCTTAGAGTATGATATGCTAGTCAGCTAGTCTTGCAGGCTTCAGAAATGTGCTTCACCATGCTAAACCGTGATATGACTCTTTGACTTTTTGGGCCGAGGCTACATGGATGGACAGTGGGAGAGCAACGATTTGGAAGCGTTTGTGGCAGAGATGTTGAAACTGGAAGTTGTGAAGAAGGACTGGATGGGTTCGAAAAGGAGAGTCTCTTTGACAGTGTGTTTTCGGAGTCCGACAAAAAAATTGATTGCTTTGTGTTGGGAAAAACAAAAATAGAAATGTTGCGTTGGGTTTCCTGTCCCCAGTTGGTGTTTAGGGATTCTGAGTCAATGATTCAACAGATTTGAAGCACTTCAAGGTTTTGGGAAGATGATGCCTGCCTTGGGCTTGGTCGCGTGGTCTGTGTGTCACATCCGTAGGATCTGGGATTGCTGGGTTTACCGTTGTTGAGCAGTGCCATAGTGGGCAGTGTCAGTTGGCTTCTCTTCCCAACCAATCTCTCAGCATCAGGCAGATGGGGTGTTTTGCAGCTGATTCACAGATTGTTTTTAATGAAAATTAGATGGGTAAGATGATTTTTTTTGGATCTTATTGATTGAGAAACGCACAGGTTTATAGTGATAACATAAAATTTGTAGGATATGACTTCATGGTTGAAATCCAAAGTTCAGCACTACAGTACAATCTTTCCATTGGTTCACGTCCACGAAACTAACATCGAAACTATGGAAAAGGAGAAACCTTCTTCCCTTGGAATCCTAGAAGGGATAAGATGTTTGTAGGAAGGTGCCAAGGGATTTCATGCAGCGAAAGTTAGCAGCATGACATTCCTTGGACGAAAGATATGCAGCGCCTGAGGTGCAAAGCAAAACATTGCGAAGCACTATGATATCTCCATGAAGTTATATGAGCAGATGTTGGGTCCGACTATGCAGTGCCTTGGTCCTCTTTTGGTGTGACTTTTTTGAATTAATAGCTTGTATGTAATAGTTATGTACTGTTTTTTATTGTTGAAATGGATGGTTGATTGAGATGAAGTTCATTGGTGGATCGTTATGCAGGTTATGGACAGTGTCTTATTCCACGGCCAACTCGAGTTTTTTATAGCCGGCGAACTGGTCAGTTTGCATTGAGGTATTCGGGTGCCTACTACCACGCTCCCGACATGAGCTTGGAAGCAGCACAGATTGCCAAGATGCGGCTGGTGGCAGAGAAGTTGGATCTGAAACCAGGTGGGAGATTTTCATGGATCAATGAATGGAAGGGGTTTGAAACTGCTTTAGTGAAGGGGTTGTGGCCTCCTTTTTGGGTTCGATGTAATTACTGTGCTTTCCTCCCGATTTGAGTTTTGGATTCTACAAAACGTCTAAAGTCTTAAAGTTATTGTACCTGACCGTTGTACACCACTTTCCATCCTTTCCCAGTTTCCCCGTTCCAGGTTACCACCTGGAAAAGGGAATTTCACGAAAAACGAAAGCCCACCTTTTGAATGATCATTTTTTTTCAGACTCCGAGGTATGAAAGTTTTGGAGTTAGGTTGCGGTTTTGGTGCTTTGGCGGACTTGATGGCTACGGAGTATGGTGTGGAGGTCACTGGTGTGACGCTCTCTGAGGCACCGAGCATAGCGGGAAAGGGGGGCAGAAGGGGGGGGTTACTTTTAGGCATGGTGATAAGCTTCAAAGAGATTTGGAAAAGATTCTTTCACAATGAAATGTTGTATTCAACGTTTTTCATAAGTTTTTTTTGGAATTCTACCTGCCCTCGGTTAATTACCCTGATAGCATGATGTCAATTGTGGCTACTTAATGGCAGGTGTGCTTATTGGAGAGATGAAAATCAAGCAGCTTCAACAAATGACACTAGAAGTCTCATGTACCTAGGATTTTGAAGATCTTTATATATAGAAAACATCTATAAATTGGTGAACTACAACTTTTGGCAATCGTGGTCCCTTTACTCTTGGCTTGTTTCTCACCTGTCAGGACCAACATGCATATGCCAAGAAACATTTCAAGAACGGCAAGGTGGACATCCGTTTGCAAGATTATCGTAGCATGACTGGCCAGTTTGATCGCATCTATTCTGCTCCTTGGAAGAGTCATGGATTGGTGCAATGAATGGATGTCGCACCATGGATGGGACCTGCAGCGTAGGTGTTTTGTTGCACTTTGACTGGTCTTTTTTGTACTGAGGTTGGTATCTTCGAACACATTGGCCGCAATTGCTATGAGAGCCTCATCTAAAAGCTTAAACTTTAGAATCGGAGATAGGCACACTTGTCGGGTTGTTCTTGGTATGTCCATTGGTCTCTGAGAAGAGTTCATTTTTGAACGATCTGAAATGTCCTCAGGACCTACTTCGAGAAATGCCAAGAACTGCTGAAGGTCCGTAGATGACATAGCTGTTTAGGGAACCGGACATGCACATGACATTGTGATCCATCGCGCCAGGATGATGGCATTATGGTGATTCACACCATTGGATTTTGTAGAAGTGGCCAATGGAATCATGGAGGTTGGATGAATACATATATCTTCCCCGGTGCTGAGCTGCCCACAATGTCCCTTGGATGGGAGAAAGGTTGGCTTTTTTGTTACTGGACATGTCAAATGTTGAATCACATCCTTTCATGCACCGAAAGGACCTGTGTAGCTCACTAAGGTCACACTTCACGCAACAGTTCCAGGATTTGCTGGAAGTCTTTGGATCTAATGTCTTGTTGTGGCGGCAGGGTTGGATTTTTGGTTCAGGGATGGGTAACAGTGAAAATGTTGGCTCGAGTACTACAGGATGATTGATTGAAGATATTAACTCCAACAGATTGAAGTCTAGGATTTCCTTCAGCGCCGACGGCATGAAGATACTGGTGGGTTTTCATATCTTATGTACATACATACACTCATTCTACTGTACGTTTCATGGCAATGTGCTATTGCCGATGATTTTTCCAGGAGCAATGGCACCTCGAAGATTGGCAAAGCTTTGGTGTGAGCTATGCCAAGACCCTACGTGCATGGAAGGACAATCTGAATAACTGGCAGGGGCTGGAAGAATTTGACCAAAGTTTCCGTCGGATGTGGGTGCTTTTGTCAGCAATTAGCAATGCAAGGCAAGTTCCTGTTGTTTTGGGATGTGGGGCAACACACCATCACACCATCCTACCACATGCTTCAGATGGAATATTGCTTTCAGAGTTTGAAAATCATTGCGTAGTGCAATCACACCAACTTGTTGCCCAGCAGCTAAGGAGTACTACCTCATGTGTTGTGCTGCTTCCTTCCAAGCCAGGCGTACAAAGCTTTGGCAGTGTTTTGGCGCAAAAGGGTCTACTGTCAGGTACTGATCTGAAGATTGTTTGTTCGCCTTAGCTCACAATCAAGTCGCTTTTGCATGAGCTGAGTCTCTCTCACTATGAAGTAATGAGACTCGCTTACAGCAAATGGTACAACAAACAGAAGTTATGGAGGTAACAGCCCTTGAAATGGATAGAGCTTGATTCTTTTTCCAAAATATCCTGTCCTGAGGCTTGTATACACCAAGTATCCATCCAAAAGGCAAGATGATTGCCATCACATTCGCCAACCGAAGAAGATTGAGCCTGCGACTGCTACACGTTGGAACCGGGAAATTACTTGACAAAGTGCGTTACTTATAACCATGATGCCCAAAGATTGGCATTGTAGGGCCTTTGTTGTTGAACAAAGATCCTGTTTGGAATTGGAGTTGCTGGAAGTCCAGCTTAAGAAATCATGGCAGCTATTGAAAAGGGTGAAGGGTGTTTCGGGTCGCGGGAGGGGAAGATGTGAAACTTCGTCATGGCGGTGTTTTTTTTTGCGGAAAAACGAGCAATTGGAAGATGTGGTTTTGGGTTTTCAAGAGTTGGAAAGAGAAGCTTCATCAAGATGATACAATACCTTGCTGATTCAGTTCCAAAACGTGAAGGAATGTTGTCCTGACCCTTTGGTCATCCAACGTAGCACTGCGAAACGTCCAGTTCACCTGTTTCCCTCTTCCCCCAAAAAAGGATTTGTTGGTGAAAAAGTATTGTTGGACCCAATGGCTGAACCAACCCGTACTGGGGGGTTGACTTCCACCGGCAGGTCAACCAACCGGACACGGTCAGCACCCACTGCCAAACCGGGCGGTTTGGACCCTAAGCTTTGTTAAAAACGGGTTTTGTATGGGATATGGGGGTGATTATCTTCAAGTGGCAAGGGGCCAATAGGAATATGACATATTACTCCCTGGAAATCTAACATTTCACCTGAAAATCAGTGGTTGTAAGATGTATTTCCTATTGAAATAGTCCCTTTTAGGGGACATGTTAGTTTGCGTGGTATTCATATTAATTATCCTTTCCCTTTTTAGAACAATTGATCACCTAAAGGCAAGGTTTCTTTTCAAAGTTTTTATTACGACAAGAGATGAAGGGTCTTGGAGTTTTCAAGGTGATATTTAGGATACTTGATGATAAGGTGTTTAAAGAGGTTGAAGTCAGGTGACAATTTTCTGTCGTCGCTAAGGTCGCGCCACTGTCACTTTTGGCCAGGAGACCTTTGGATTTGGGATAAAAAACTACTCTCCAAAGATGCATGTCCATGAAACTTCCCTTCCAGGAACCTGCAAAGCAGCACTAAGCTCAGCACTTTGTGCTGCTGGTAATCCGATTTGTAACAAAAACACGTTGTTTCCTTCTGACTGCGACATGCTGTGAGTTTCACAAAAGATTTCAATTTCATGCAATGGTATGGGAATGAAATGTGAAGCTACTGGTGTAGGTACATGACTGCATGATTTGCTGATGTCCTTTTATCATCTTTCATCCAACTGCTTCACTGTTTGGCTAAAGGATTCAAAGCGTGTGACTCTTAGGCTTCCAAACTCAGCTTCCCGACGCAAGACCGAGCCCTCTCGTGATTTCAGGAGAAAAAACAGGGAGTTTTCAGGGCTGAAATCCATGATAAGTCGACCTGCTTCAGCTGGTTTAGCTGCTAGCTGTCAAGCTACCCACATTTGCCACAGGGATCACTGTGACTTTTTTTGTTTGGGAGGAATGGATCTCTCAGAACACCAGAGGCAACCAAAGCCAAGGCAGGAAATTTAGGAGAAATCCACACTTTCGTGTTTTTTTTTCATTAAAATTTCCTCATTGATGAGCTGGGATGTAATAAAAATTCATTTTTGGATTTTTGGATGGGTTTTCACGAATTTTGTTGGACAAAAAATTCCACATCTCTTTGGTCCACCAGACGTGGTCGCTTGGGAAGCAGGTTCCAGATGTTCCAACAGGTCCACCAGAGCCAAGGCGTGGATTTTTGGTGAGGCATTCCAGGTGTCTAACGACTTCTAAGCCAACCCTTCATGACCTCGGGAGGTCTCCAAGTCAAGACACCAACAAAAACATATTTTCTTTTTTTGTAAATTTGAGATTTGAAAGTTTCATTTGTTATAGTTATATCCCCTTTAATAAGAAATAATTGTTGTTTTTGAAGCCCCAAGTGTTTTTTTTGGAAAGTTGTGTGGCTCAACGAGGCGGGTCCAAGGCGAGAAAGTGGAGAAACCCAAGGCTCCAAGATGGCAGCATGTTTCACAACCAAGGCAACCAACGTTATGATGATCAGTTTTTTAAAGTGATTTCCAAGCCCCCAAAAAACCTAACAAAAAAGATGCCAGGTTTTTTCATGTCTCATGAAAAATTGTCCATTTTTTGCGGGGGGAATTGAAGAAGAACCAAATTGATGGTGAGATTTGTTGGATTTGCCTGGTTATAGTGCATTCTTTGGGTTGGGGTCATAGGTCATGACCTCTGTTTTCCAGGCAAAAGTGAAGGCGGCTGTGGCCCCAAAGTCTGTTGCTCAAAGAAATTGTTTGATGCATGTTTTGAATGGATTTGGGATATTTGGGTGTTTCCAAAAATAGGGGTACCCCAAAATGGATGGTTTATAATGGAAAACCCTATTAAAATGGATGATTTGGGGGTACCACTATTTTCGGAAACATCCATATATACATATACATATATGAAAAGACATATATGATAATTAAAATTGGATGAAATTATCTAAATGTATGATATTATTACTGTGTACAAATCTCACATAATTATATATATAATATACAGGAGGGAAACCACATATGTATCTTCCTTCTTGGAGTTTGATTTGATCTTAGACCTGCAAATCTTTTTTTGATCTCCAAAAATTGAAGTCAGGTTGGGCACCAGTGCTTTGCTCAGTTCTTTGCATTGGCAGCTTGCCGTTTTTCGTTGCCATTTGCCATGCGAGGTCGCAGTGAACGGCAGAGCACACGTCAAAGCGAGAAGTCCTTTGAGAGTATGGCACCACAGGTATCGATTTGGCAGAACGGGTTTGTTGGTGCGTGGCTCTTTTGCTGTCTAATTCCCGATAAGATGGCTGAAAGTTCAGAGTCGTTGCAGATGATTCATATTTCCAAGAGGATTAAAGAGTACACATTTTCTTTGGCGTTGTTTCTCCATGATTCAAAACAATGCTGGGCACTTTTTTGACGCCAAGTAGACACAGTTATACTGTGTCTCTTTTTCCTGGAATTGTAAAGATATTGAGATACGGTACTTGGTATCCTCAAAAACAACAAACGGCAAACATGTCGATGGGCAAAAATGTTGCAGTTGGCCTCCCTGAATGTGTCCGAGCAGACTGTGCCGGGGGCAAAGTGGCTTTTTCTGGAGGTCGTTTTTCCATCCATTTTTTCCCACTCCATATTGGGGAGTAGTGATTCTAGTTTTAACATGTTTCAACCGGAGATCTTGAACATGAAATGAGGGAAGAACACTTGCCAACAATTTCACAACAATAAGGCCGGCTAACAAAGAGTCAAAGACAAACTCATCATTTTTCTTCAAAGACTTGATGCTGGGATGATCCGGATAAGTGGGATTTTCTCTAGACCAAGGACTGTTAGCTTGGAACCAATGGCACCTGATTTGTTGGAAGTGCGCTGGTGGTGGGAAGTGATGGAGTTGGTAATGAAAACCAAAATCGAATGAGGAGCAAAGGACAAGAAGCAATCACCTAGTTCTATTGAACACATTTTACACTTTTCGTTTCATTTGGTTCGTATTTGGGAGTGTTGTGTACTCTTGTAATGAATCTAATTATGTTGTGGGATAATTTTTGCGTTGTTCATCGCTGTTTGGGGAATGTTGTTTCTTCTGAATACATGTTCCACATCATTTTGCTGGAAGAAACCTTCAACCATTTTCGTTCTTGATGGACTTCTGTTTATGATGGATCACTTGGGAAGGGGCCGGGCGAGGCAGAGTTCTGTAGAGCACTACTGGCCACGCAGAATACCTCATACCTTCCGTGCGGAAGCCCAAGCACAGCTTCATAACGACTTGTGTTTCCCAATGGATTCTTCTTTCATGAGGCACTGCATTGGTCAGCAACCTCTTCCTCATCTATCATTTCTCCATCATTCTTTCGTACCAACCCAGATCATTGCATATTCCACCACTGCCATCATGTATCATGTACCATGCATCATGCATCATGATCATGATCACCATCACTACCATGCATCATGCATCATGCAGCAAGCATCATGCATCATTTTCACAGTCATGCATCATCACCATGCATAATCCATCATTATCACCATATGCATCATGCATCATGTATCATGCATCATGTATCATGCATCATCGTGCAATGTCCTGCTTGTCTTGCAAGGCAAACGCTAGAGCTGCCACCGGCTGACACCACGCTGCGGAAGTTTGCAGCGATCCTGGCGATGACCCCAAGGGCTGCAATCTGGAGTGCTAAGATGTGGGAGCTCAAATCAGCAAAAAAAACATAGAAATGATACGTTACCAACATATATATTTTCAAACAGGAAAATCCGAGAAAAAGTTTTCAGGAAGTTTTCTTCAACAACTTCCGAACCCTCCCTGAATCTTTTTTGTTTCTTTGAATTTTTTAAGATCTCGAATCTTTTGGAGGATCCCAAGTCCTACCGAGGATCGGATTGTACCACCCAGCGAAATCCGTGTAAGCACTGAGGCCGGGGGTTGCCGGTTTCAACGATAGGTCTGATTTTTTAGGGGCCTGCAGAAATCTCCTTCGTTTCCTGTTGAAATTCGAACTCATTTTGTTGTTGTCTTTATTTTTCTGTAATTTCGGAGATACCTCCATTATGTTGGAAAATTTCACCCCCTTTCCTTGGGGGAAGATTCTAAGACTTAGCTTAGGTTGGGTTGATGAGTGGTATGACATCACATGCAAAATGACAAGTCTTAATATATTCGTGGTTCTTTGGGACATGTTTTTCACTTTCTACTTCATGATGTGGATTGATTACTCCACTGTTGCATGAAGGGTATAGGAAGTGACGCGAAATAGGAAACTGCAACACACAAATTTGGGCAGCCATTGGGGGCCAGGCTGCGTCGCGAGAGGCAAGGATTGGCATCACTTCTGGGGGACTCTGAGAATAATGGGATGTCGAATTTTTTCACATTTTCAGCTTCAAAGCCTTGACAAAAATCTGAGTTTTTCCAAACGTTTGGTGCATTTGTTCCAGTTTCCGGATAGGCTGAAGCCTGTTCAGCAGAGGCTAAGGTGCCCACCGACATTGTATCAGTGGTGAAAAGATTTTCCAGTGTATTAGTCCATTGAATGCCCATGATAAAGCAAAAAAAGTTCAATGAACAAGTTAAGATTACTCCCCCCGGAAACTCACGCCTATATCTCCTGCAAAATGCTGGTTGGAAGACAAGCCTTTCCCTTTCGATATGTTCATTTTCTGGCCGTTTTTTTGGCGCGGGGGTCAAAAGTCACTTGTAGCACACCGCCCAATGATGTCAGATTTCATCAAAACCATGATCCAGGTAAAAAGCCGGCCAATGGACAATGGAAAAGGTGTGGAGTTTTTTGAAAAGGATTTGCCTGTCTTTGTAGATGCCTCCGAGAAGTGTAGAAAAACAGGTGAGTTTTTGGAGTTCGAAATGGATTTTTGTGGATTTTTGAAGGGCTTGAAAAATTTGGAGGACGCAAAAGATGATGAAGGGTGGTGTGATGGGGCATCTTTGTTAGGCAGCGAATCACTTGAGGGTTTTCTTGTTCCCCCTTTTTTCAACAGGTAAAACATTGGCAAAATTTGATCCCCCCAAAAGGCAACAAAAATCCTTGTGCATTGATGTGTTCCAAAAGTGCATCATATGATAGGCTCCAGATTTTTCAGGCAGTTTGGACCCTTGAGGCATCAAGAGGAGAATTTGGTTGGTAATTTGAGGGCGTTCCAAAAACATATTTTTTTGCTGTCACAGATGGTTGCACTCACTACTTCTACCAGTCATTAGTAATCATTAGCTACTGTAATGAATGGAATGGTATGACACAAGGGTTTGGACACACTTCCCAACGGATTTTACTTCTTGCGGGATTACCTACAGGTGCGATCCGTGCAGCACCGAACGACCCGCAGAAGCAAAAAGAGTGACGACAGCAGGGGGCGGTACAGTATCTTCTGTTGTTGGTTTGGCGTTGGCAGATATGAAAAAACTATGCCTGGGGATGCAATTTTTGAAGAAAATAACAGGTTGTTTGGTCAACCAGAAAACATGTTTCTTTACCTGCATAATGATAGCACAATCAGTGGGAATATCTAAGAAGCGGTTGGAGCTGAAGATTCGATTATTGAAGTGCTTGGAAGGGTGGTTTAGTTTTCTGTGGATCATGCTCTACTTGATTCGACCTTCATTTTCTGATGAACGAATCATGAATGTGGCTGTTGCATGGTGAAATGACGTGCATGTCCGCAGTTGGGACCAAAGAAAAAACACCCAGTGCCACCGAGCACCAGGAATATGCGAGGGCTCCCTGCGATTTGGAGATGAACCAAAAGGATTTTTCTTGAAGACAGGAGTGTAGGTCTTTTCTTCAAAATATCACTATCAGACTATCAGCCAAGAGTTAGTTGATGATTAAGATTTGGTGTTCTTTTTTGTGAATGCTAATCGGCAGATTTCTACTATCATTCTCCCTTTCTTTCGGTTTTGGGCAGGTTGTGGGGGGGTGCGGTTTCCTTGGGATTGACGGTGCATTGCTACAAAGGTCGGCCCTTCGACTATTAGCTCGGTGCCAGCTGTGGACAGGCGGCCCTTAAGCATGCCGACATGTGGAAATTGAGCATGTCAGTTGATAAAGGCATCTCACCTCATTCTCACTACAATTCATCGATCCAAAGTCAGAGGTCTCCACGGCTGGAAGAGATGAATAGAGCGCTCCAAAAAACCCTGGTGACATCGCCAACAACCCTGGTGTCGAAGGCCAAGTGGGCATAAGTTGGACGGAAGCTAGTGAGCTTCCGGAAAAATGATTCTTGGCGAAACCAGGTTATACTTTATATACTAATATCAACTGATAACTGATTACTGTTCCAGATTCCATGTGATTTCCTAGGTCCTAGCGGGACTTGAGATGACAATTGTGGGTGCCTTCACGAAATAATACAAAACAAGAACAGGAGAGCTTCCTTTCTGTCCTTGCCGAAGGTGATGTTCCTTTAGTAGCGATGCTTCTGATATGACAAGGCGCGCAGAGTGAGAGACATGCCATAAATACCAAGTCTGTGAATGTGGCCACCCTTATTTCGGAGTCGTTTTTCCAACGGTCAAGATGGAAAATCACTGAAGATCATTAAAGGCTCCTTAGTGATAGGCTCCTTAGTGAGTTCCAGTCATTTTTCATTCATGAAATCATGATCCAACAATTCTGTTGGCAAATCGCCGCCCCCGAAAGTGCTACCTGCTGCGACTGCCACATTGTGAAAACCCAGGTGATCGATCCACCTGAGCCTGAAGTGTCCAAAGCTCAGCTTCTTGTTGCCAAGGTGTGGAGAGAGCATCCGAGAATCATTCTAAAACTCTCATTGACCATGAATTTTATGGCTTCATCAAGCAGAGTTTGGAATCCCTCACCATAAGAGTGAATGCGATAGATTTTAAGTAGAGGTACTCTCCACTACAAGAGTGTTTTTTTTTGGTAGCCTTCTCGGCACTCGTGTTTTTTCCATGGCATGGGCTGCACATGCAGCAAGGCATTCAAGGCCTCTGAGCCGAGCCGCAACCCCACCTTGTTGGAGAATGGCCGCCAATCAGCTTTGCCCATCGATATTCAATGCCCGGCAACTGAAGAAGCTTGTGAAGGAGCAGATGTGGATGTTCCAAGTTCAATGTCAGGTGCTAAGACTGCAGATGTGGAGCCGAGTTTGAAGGCAAATGTTGCCATGCCGTTGCTTGAGGGTGAAGATGCATGCAGGGATTGCTCCTGGTCCTGTTGCAGCACATGCAGGGCACCGGCACAGACACAGAGGTTGGAGAGTTGGGAGTTGCAATTGTTGCGAGTGAGTTCAGAGCTGAAGATGAAGTTGAAGGATCCGCACTTTGTGGCCAAGCGCTGCGATTTGGACAGTTCTGGAGACTTGGACATGCACGAGTTGAAGCAGGCGACTGGAGCCTTTGGCCTCAAGTTTTCCGCCAAAGAACTCCTGGAGTTCATGGCCGGCGAAGCCCGGATCAACAAGGAACGCTTCGCTCAGATTGTCACAGATGCACCACTAACTTCTGCGGAAAGGAGCAGGCCCACCATTCCGCATTCCTTGCGTGGCATGGCACTCGGACAGTTGCAGCAGTTGGAATCAATTTTCATCACTTCTGGGTGGTTGTCTGCCAAGTGCGATGCTTTCAACTTGGAATATGCCGATGCTATTCGTGAAGGGAAGAAGTTCCTACAAGCTGCCAATCTCTATGCTATGGACACCTTCGTCGTGACCCCAATGTCACAACCAGGCAAGTGTGATGCCAGAGATCAAGACGGTGCGAACGTGGTGCCGGAAGCAGATGAGAAAATGTCATTTTCCGAAGTAGTCAACCCGTATGGTCTCATTGTCCACTGCTTTGTGTCCCATTTCTGGGGTCATCTCTTCAGTCAGACTGTCACAGCACTGCGAAGATGGGCAGAGATGAATCGTGAACGTATGGGTATTGAAAGCCCAAAATCCGTTGTTTTTTGGATTTGTCTTTTCGCTTTGAACCAACATGCCGTAGCAGATGAGGTAGGAGAGAATCCGATGCAAGGACCATTCAATGCAGCCTTGGCACGGGCTGAAGGTGGTGCAGTCATGGTCCTTGATGAAGAGATCAATCCCTTCAAGCGGATTTGGTGCCTTTTTGAAATCTCCAGGCTCAAGGAGCTCAATCAGCCCTTCGAACTGATTTGTGAGATGGGTTCACTTTCAAAACCTGAAAGCTTGGCAGTTCAGCAATCTGACCCGGCTGCTGTGGAAAGGCTGTTGCAGGCCACTTGTGAGGCCTTGTCGAAGGTCTCGGCATTGAATGCTGAGGCATCAGTAAAAGAAGATCAGATCCGCATTTGGCAGGAGATTGCAAACCCGGGCAAGAGAAAGATGCTCAGAGGCAATGCTGGTGCCTTGCGCCGTGGCATGCTTAAGCCAAAGAGCTTTGAGTGGGCCTTCACTGAGTTCAACCGATTTTGTCAGGCATTGCTTTCCACTTCTTTGCTAGAATTTTACTTAGTGCACAAGCAACATGCAGCAGCTGCCAGATGCTGCGAGAAAGGCGCTTGCTTTACACAGGAACAGTTTGCAGACATCATCACACATGGCATCTCAGAAGCAGACAGACCCACCTGGCTTTCCAACTTGCTGGTGATCAATGCAACAGATGCGCGCTTGGGAATCGTTCGTCTCTTACTGCAGTCCGGAGTTTGCATGGAGGCTCTGCATTTTTCGCTCATTCGTGCTGCTCACGGTGGTCAGAAGGCAGTGGCAAAGGTATTGTTAGACCATGGTGCAGACGTAGCAGCTGCACACAGCAATGGTTTTACTGCGTTGATCCGTGCGGCATTTGAAGGGCATGAGGCAGTGACAAAGCTTTTGTTAGACCATGGTGCAGATGTAGCAGCTGCAACCGAGAATGGTCAAACTGCCATGATCCAGGCGGCATTTGGTGGCCATGAGGCAGTGACAAAGCTTTTGTTAGACCATGGTGCAGACGTGGCAGCTGCAGAAAACAATGGTCAAACTGCACTGATGCTTGCTGCTGCCTGTGGGCATGAGGCAGTGGCCAAGGTATTGTTAGACCATGGCGCAGATATAGCAGCTGCAGATGAAGACGGTCAAACTGCACTGCTGCATGCTGCTGCAGGTGGCCATGAGGCAGTGGCAAAGGTACTGTTAGACCATGGTGCAGATGTAGCAGCTGCAACCAACAATGGTCGAAATGCTCTGATGCGTGCTGCTGCAGGTGGCCATGAAGCATTGACGAAGCTGTTGTTGAATAATGGTGCAGATGTAGCAGCTGCAGATGAAGATGGTGCCACTGCGCTGATCCATGCATCATTTGGTGGCCATGAGGCAGTGGCAAAGGTATTGTTGGACCATGGTGCAGATGTAGCAGCTGCAACCAACAATGGTCGAACTGCTCTGATGCTTGCTGCTGCAGGTGGCCATGAGGCATTGACGAAGCTGTTGTTGAATAATGGTGCAGATGTAGCAGCTGCAGATGAAGATGGTGCCACTGCGCTGATCCATGCATCATTTGGTGGCCATGAGGCAGTGGCAAAGGTATTGTTGGACCATGGTGCAGATGTAGCAGCTGCAACCAACAATGGTCGAACAGCGCTGCTGCTTGCTGTGCATGTGGCCATGAGGCAGTGACAAAGCTGTTGTTAGACCAGGGTGCAGACGTTGCAGCTGCAGACATTAATGCGGGGACTGCGCTGATCCGGCCATGAGGCAGTGGCAAAGGTATTGTTGGACCATGGTGCAGATGTAGCAGCTGCAGATAATGATGGTGTCACTGCACCGTTGCTTTCTTTTGAAGGTGTTCATGTAGCTGTGGGTATGCTTTTGTTAGATAGCACACTTTCGCTGATCTTGGCTGATTTTTAAAGGTAGTGTTTTAATTTGTTTGATCTCACCAGGCTCCTGCAGAACAAACATTTGCGTTTCGTCCCTGCCATTCAAGCAAAGTTGTTGTGACTGACAGGTAGGACTACCCGAATGATGCTCATGTGATGGAATGACACCCTATGCCATATAGAACGACGATATCCATGTGATGGAATGAATCTTGCTTACAAAAAAATACTGTTGACATGTGTTGATGGAATAGTGGGCTTACCTGTCCCTTGACAGACACCATCTAAAAAGCACAAAGAGATCCAAAAACCGTCCATTCCATGACCCAAACTTTTCAACAAATGAGCTGGCCTGATTTGACAGCCCTTAGGGCCCTTATCATGTTTTTGGGTGAGGCTCCATCAAGTAGGGGCTCCTCATCCTCCTCTCTTCCCAGGCATCTGCATCACAGTTATCAGCTGGCTCATCTTCCGTCATCTTCGGGTTGCACCACATCAGGTCCGGAAACATGTTTTGTAGTTTCTGAGTATCTGGGCTGTGTGGGATGACCATGTGGCTGGGAAGATCTGGGAAGATCTGCAAGGTGTAAGGGGACTGGAGATCAAAAGTGACCGCCAAACATGATACAAAGAAGATACAAACAGGTGTCTCCTCTCAGATGATCAGGGAGAAAGGTCTGGAATTGCAATGTCGGCAATCAGGTTTCAAATAACTTGCTCACCCAGACAATGGCCTTTCTTGGCTGCCCATCAAGAGATGGAACGTAACAAATGATTTTCAATAACTTCTTCGAAGCTGGCTACTTACGTCATGAGTTTTGAAACCATGCCAAGCCAGACACGCAGTCCATGTTTTTGGGGACTCCTTCTGCGTGGCCGGGCTGCATGCTGGCGGCTGGATATTGCAGCCGTCACTTCCACGCTGAACCTCCAAAGCAAATGAACGGCAGTCAACATCAACTGCGTTTGGTGTTTTTCTGGTCAAGTGATCTTCAAGTGTTTTTTTCTCAACAGTTGTTCGGTTGAGGACCTCTATCACCGGCTATCAAGTGCCTGAGGCACTCCAAATGGGATGAAGAATTGATGAGGCTGGGAGATGTGGAAGCAGGGGTCATGTATCAGTATCATTTTCCTGGCGTTTTCTTTAGATGGAACCATTTTGGGAACCTGCAACACACAATTTGGGCAGCCATTGGGGGCCAGGCTGCATCACGACAGGCAAGGATTGGCATCACTTATGGGGCACTCTGAGAATGATGGGATGTCGAAATTTTTCACATTTTCAGCTTCAAAGCCTTGACAAAAATCTGAGTTTTCCAATGTTGTGAATTTCTTCCGGCTTCCGGATAGGCTGAAGCTCGTTCAGCAGAGGCTAAGGCGCCCACGGCATTGTCCAGCTATAGCCTTCAAAAGGGTGGAAAGTGATGAAAACCCTACGGGGGTGTTTTTTTTCATATCAGTGGTGAAAAGATTTTCCAGTGCATGCTTTCTGTGGTGGGTAGTCCATTGAATGCCCATGATAAAGCAAAACAAGTTCAATGAACCAGTTAAGATTACTCCCCCCGGAAACTCACGTATTTATCTCCTGCAAAATGCTGGTTGGAAGACAAGCCTTTCCCTTTCGATATGTTCGTTTTCTGGCCTTTTTTTGGCGCGGGGGAGAAAATCACTTGTAGCAACCCCCCAATGATGTCAGATTTCATCAAAACCATGATCCAGGTAAAATGCCGGCCAATGGACAATGGAAAAGGTGTGGAGTTTTTGAAAGGATTTGCCTGTCTTTGAAACTAGATGCCTCCGAAAATTGTAGAAAAACAGATGAGTTTTTGGAGTTCGAAATGGATTTTTGTGGATTTTTTAAGGGCTTGAAAAATTTGGAGGACGCAAAAGATGATGAAGGGTGGTGCATGGGGGGATCTTTTTTAGGCAGCGAATCATTCGAGGGTTTTCTTGTTCCCCCTTTTTTCAACAGGTAAAACATTGGCAAAATTTGATCCCCCCAAAAGGCAACAAAAATCCTTGTGCATTGATGTGTTCCAAAAGTGCATCATATGATAGGCTCCAGATTTTTCAGGCAGTTTGGACCCTTGAGGCATCAAGAGGAGAATTTGGTTGGTAATTTGAGGGCGTTCCAAAAACATATTTTTTTTGCTGTCACAGATGGTTGCACTCACCACTTCTACCAGTCATTAGTATTAGTAATCATTAGCTACTGTAATGAATGGAATGGTATGACACAAGGGTTTGGACACACTTCCCAACGGATTTTACTTCTTGCGGGATTACCTACAGGTGCGATCCGTGCAGCACCGAACGACCCGCAGAAGCAAAAAGAGTGACGACAGCAGGGGGCGGTATCTTCTGTTGTTGGTTTGGCGTTGGCAGATATGAAAAAACTATGCGCGGGGATGCAATAGTTGAAGAAAATAACAGGTTGTTTGGTCAACCAGAAAACATGTTGCTTTCCCTGCATAATCATAGCACAATCAGTGGGAATATCTAAGAAGAAGTTGGAGCTGCAGACGTGATTATTGAAGTGCTTGGAAGGGTGGTTTAGTTTTCTGTGGATCATGCTCTACTTGATTCGACCTTCATTTTCTGATGAACGAATCATGAATGTGGCTGTTGCATGGTGAAATGAAGTGCATGTCCGCAGTTGGGACCAAAGAACAAAAACCCTGTGCCACCGAGCACCAGGAATATGCGAAGGCTCCCTGCGATTTGGAGATGAACCAAAAGGATTTTTCTTGAAGACAGAAGTGTAGGTCTTTTCTTCAAAATATCACTATCAGACTATCAGCCAAGAGTTAGTTGATGATTAAGATTTGGTGTTTTTTTTGAATGTTAATCGGCAGATTTCTACTATGATTCTCCCTTTCTTTCGGTTTTCGGCGGGTTGTGGGGGGGTGCGGTTTCCTTAGGATTGACGGTGCATCGCTACAAAGGTCGGCCCTTCGACTATTGGCTCGGTGCCAGCTGTGGACAGGCAGTCCTTAAGCATGCCGACATGTGGAAATCGAGTAGGTCAGTTGTCACTTGATGAAGGCATCTCACCTCATTCTCACTACAATTCATCAATCCAAAGTCAGAGGTCTCCACGGCTGGAAGAGATGAATAGAGCGCTCCAAAAAACCCTGGTGACATCGCCACCAACCTTGGTGTCGAAGGCCAAGTGGGCGTAAGTTGGACGGAACCTAGTGAGCTTCCGGAGAAGTGATTCTTGGAGAAACCAGGTTATACTTTACTGATATCAACTGATAACTGATTACTATTCCAGATTCCATGTGATTTCCTAGGTCCTAGCGGAACTTGAGATGACAATTGTGGGTGCCTTCACGAAACACTACAAAACAAGAACAGGAGAGCTTCCTTTCTGTCCTTGCCGAAGGTGATGTTCCGTTGATAGCGATGCTTCTGATATGACAAGGCGCGCAGAGTGAGAGACATGCCATAAACACCAAGTCTGTGAATGTGGCCACCCTTATTTCGGAGTCGTTCTTCCAACGGTCAAGATGGAAAATCACTGAAGATCATTAAAGGCTCCTTAGTGATAGGCTCCTTAGTGAGTTCCAAGTCATTTTTCATTCATGAAATCATGACCCAACAATTCTGTTAGCAGAACGCCGCCCCCGAAAGTGCTACCTGCTGCGACTGCCACATTGTGAAAACCCAGGTGATCGATCCACCTGAGCCTGAAGTGTCCAAAGCTCAGCTTCTTGTTGCCAAGGTGTGGAGAGAGCATCCGAGAATCATTCTAAAACTCTCATTGACCATGAATTTTATGGCTTTATCAAGCAGAGTTTGGAACCCCTCACCATAAGAGTGAATGCGGTAGATTTTAAGTAGAGGTACTCTCCACCACAAGAGTGTTTTTTTTGTAGCCTTCTCGGCACTCGTGTTTTTTCCATGGCATGGGCTGCACATGCAGCAAGGCATTCAAGGCCCCTGAGCCGAGCCGCAACCCCACCTTGTTGGAGAATGGCCGCCGATCAGCTTTGCCCCAGTCGAAGCCGACAGAGACACAGAGGTTGGAGAGTTGGGAGTTGCAATTGTTGCGAGCGAGTTCAGAGCTGAAGATGAAGTTGAAGGATCCGCACTTTGTGGCCAAGCGCTGCGATTTGGACAGTTCTGGAGACTTGGACATGCACGAGTTGAAGCAGGCGACTAGAGCCTTTGGCCCCAATTTTTCCGCCAAAGAACTCCTGGAGTTCATGGCCGGTGCAGCCCGGATCAACAAGGAACGCTTCGCGCAGATTGTCACAGATGCACCAGTGACTTGTGCAGACAGGAGCAGGCCCACCATTCCGCATTCCTTGCGTGGCATGGCACTGGGATAGTTGCAGCAGTTGGAATCAATTTTCATCACTTCTGGGTGGTTGTCTGCCAAGTGCAATGCTTTCAACTTGGAATATGCCGATGCTATTCGTGAAGGGAAGAAGTTCCTACAAGCTGCCAATCTCTATGCTATGGACACCTTCGTCGTGACCCCAATGTCACAACCAGGCAAGTGTGATGCCAGAGATCAAGACGGTGCGAACGTGGTGCCGCAAGCAAATGAAAAAATGTCATTTTCCGAAGTAGTCAACCCATGTGGTCTCATTGTCCATTGCTTTGTGTCACATTTCTGGGGTCACCTCTTCAGTCAGACTGTCACAGCACTGCGAAGATGGGCAGAGATGAATCGTGAACGGATGGGTACTGAAAGCCCCAAATCCGTGGTTTTTTGGATTTGTCTTTTCGCTTTGAACCAACATGCCGTAGCAGATGAGGTAGGAGAGAATCCGATGCAAGGACCATTCAATGCAGCCTTGGCACGGGCTGAAGGTGGTGCAGTCATGGTCCTTGATGAAGAGATCAATCCCTTCAAGCGGATTTGGTGCCTTTTTGAAATCTCCAGGCTGAAGGAGCTCAATCAGCCCTTCGAACTGATTTGTGAGATGGGTTCACTTTCAAAACCTGAGAGCTTGGCAGTTCAGCAATCTGACCCGGCTGCTGTGGAAAGGCTGTTGCAGGCCACTTGTGAGGCCTTGTCGAAGGTCTCGGCATTGAACGCCAAGGCATCAGTCAAAGAAGATCAGATCCGCATTTGGCAGGAGATTGCAGACCCGGGTTTGAGAAAGATGCTCAGAGGCAATGCTGGTGCCTTGCGTCGTGGCATCATTGAGCCTGAGGGCCTTGAGTCGGCGTTCACCGAGTTCAACCGATTTAGTCAGGCATTGCTTTCCACTTCTTTGCTAGAATTTTACTTAGTGCACAAGCAACATGTAGCCGCTGCCAAATGCTGCGAGAAAGGCGCTTGCTTTACACAGGAACAGTTTGCAGACATCATCACACATGGCATCTCAGAAGCAGACAGACCCACCTGGCTTTCCAACTTGCTGGTGATCAATGCAACAGATGCGCGCTTGGGAATCGTTCGTCTCTTACTGCAGTCCAGAGTTTGCATGGAGGCAGTGCATTGTTCGCTCATCAATGCTGCGGCAGGTGGTCAAGAAGAAGTGACAAAGCTGTTGTTAGACCATCGTGCAGATGCAGCAGCTACAAATAGGGATGGTGTCTCTGCGCTGATGGTTGCTGCTCTCTGTGGCCATGAGGAAGTGGCAAAGCTGTTGTTAGACCATCGTGCAGATGCAGCAGCTACAAATAGTGATGGTGTCTCTGCGCTGATGGCAGCTGCTCAAGGTGGCCATGAGGCAGTGGCAAAGCTATTGTTAGATCAGGGTGCAGACGTATTAGCTGCAGCGAATAATGGTGCCACTGCACTGATGCTTGCTGCTCACGGTGGCCATGAGGCAGTGACAAAGCTTTTGTTAGACCATGGTGCAGATGTAGCAGCTGCAGACAACAATGGTCAAACTGCACTGATGCTTGCTCCTGTAGATGGCCATGAGGCAGTGACAAAGCTGTTGTTGGATGCTGGTGCAGATGTAGCAGCTGCAGATGAACAATGGTCAAACTGCGCTGATCAATGCAGCATTTGGTGGCCATGAGGCAGCGGCCAAGGTATTGTTACACCATGGTGCAGATATAGCATTAGATAGCGCACTTTCGCTGATCTTTTCTGCTTTGTACAGGTAGTGTGTTAATTTGTTTGATCTTACCGTGTTCCTGCAGATGTCGCATACATTTGCGTTTCGTCACTGCTATTAAAGGAAAAAGCAAAGCTCTTGACGTCACTGAGGGGTAGGACTGTGATGGACTGTGTGGATTCAAGAGGATTGACCCATGCGCAGCTCAGGCCTAAGCCTATTGTCCTCCATGTCAACAGGCAGCTCCAACGTGAAGCTGCATTTTCTAGCACAGTTTTCGGACCCGAATCATATCCATGTGATGGAATGATGCCCGTGGGAATGATACTCATGTGATGGAATGTCACCTATGCCGTATAGAACGATCTTCATGTGATGGAATGAATCTTGCTTGCAAAAAAGATACTGTTGATATCTGTTGATGGAATAGTGGGTTTTAGTTGTCCCTTGACAGACACCATCTAAAAAGTACAAGGTGATCCAAAAACAGTCCATTCCGCATGGTACTCATTTACAACGTACTTGTACTTGTAGCAAGTCTAGCTTCTTTTGAGCCATTCATTGCCAGTTTTGTGCTAATTCGTGCTGCATGTTCAAAAAGGTGTAGAAAGATGAATCATCGACGAGTTTATCTTGAAATTCTATGAATATGCAGTTTGGTATTGTTTTGCATGGGATGCTGCAAGGGTATGCACTAAAAATCTGCTCGAATCCTTTGATGTATTCATGTTTGTGCCTTGAGTAGCCACCTGTTTTCCGCTCAAAATCTGCAACTTGACAAATCCTGACAGCTCCGATTGAAATGCTCCTAATCTCAGGTGCTTCGACAACACCTTGGAAAAGCATGATTTTGGAGGCTTCCTCAGAGGTGAACTATGCTATTCTTAGACACTTCTGCGTTCCAGGATTCGTAAAGTTAGAATATTTTGAAGGGAATCTCGAATATTATCCAGTTTATTCTAGTTTACTGTAAGACAGATGGCAGGAATCTCCTCTCATACGCACAATGGACCTTGTCACCTTGTCATCCATGTTGGTGACCACCTGCCAGGTTGCCAAAGATTCGCATCCCCAGGCATGGGAGCCAAATCCAGCCGAGGAACTGGTTGCAATGGTCATATCATAACATGCCATGGCGGCTTCGATGTAGCTATTTGCAGATCTACATATCTCAGATGTTCATAGATTTCAGGGGCCTAGTAGAAGTTCTCCTACCCGGTCTTGGCAGTTCCACAATCCTCCCAGACTCGCTCTGGCTTTAGACAGATTTGAGTTTTTGAGAGTTCTCAACAAGACGTCCTACTTTGAAGAAATTGTTGAGCTTAGCTTTTGCAATGCTTTTGCGAAGTGATCGAGTTCTAGTTTTAAGAAGAACATCCTTTCAGGTACCTTCTCTGGGACATTTTGTTTTGCTGGCTAAATGGAGAAGTATCCAACATGAACACTTTTTTGTTCATTTTTTTGTGTGCTACATGACAGGGCCGGATCATATTGCTTTGTAGTAATCTCGAAGATTTGTTTGCCAAAGTCTAGTGGTGGTCTTGGTAGTAGTAGTAGTAGTAGTAGTAGTAGTAGTAGTAGTAGTAGTAGTAGTAGTAGTAGTAGTAGTAGTAGTAGTAGTAGTAGTAGTGTAGTAGTAGTGTAGTAGTAGTAGTAGTAGTAGTAGTAGTATAGNAGTAGTAGTAGGAGTAGTAGGAGTAGTAGGAGTAGTAGGAGTAGTAGGAGTAGTAGGAGTAGTAGTAGTAGTAGTAGTAGTAGTAGTAGTAGTAGTAGTAGTAGTAGTAGTAGCTCACCAACTCTAGCAGCTGCAAGCGAACCGCCGAAGGCTGATTCGGCTCATGGGTGACGCCATAGGTTTTTAACAGAAGCGTCGCTTTTCACGTCGCTTTTTAGTTGAGCCATGGACGTCAGGTATGTGTTCGTGGTCGCCATCTCACTTGCCGCAAAGCCAACCACCAGTTCCAGCTGCAACAGCGGTATGTTGATGATTCAACACCGTGCCAGCACGGAGATGACAATGTCGTCTCGATCTGAGTGGTTGCCTCAAGGCGTGGGCTTCAGTGGATTTGCCCCAAGTAGTGCAGTTTCACCTGTCCCACATAGGTAAATACTACCAATGTGGGAAGTTTTAGGGGTAAATAAGTCAAATAACTACCTTGCTGGTGCACCTTCCAGGAAGAGCTCCTGAAGATGATAATGTTCATCCCTGCTTTTCCTCTTTTGCATACAAAGTAGTAGAGGACCTGTTTCTAAATTCAGAATGGCTGTAGTAAGACCCAAGTGCTCCCGGCAAGACAGGGAGAGTCAATTCCTGCCTGATTTAGTTTGTAGCGGGACATGTTCATATCATGTTAAGAAGGAACACGTGAACATGCACATATACACAGATGTATACATATATATATATATACATGCAAGACATGCGAGAAGGAATAGTATAGACAAACTTGATTGAAAAAACGTTTGTTCCAAATTCAGTAGAACTACACTATCTCCTGAACGAATTGAAAGAACATTCCTTTTTCAGACTGGAATGTTTCTGGACAGCATAATCTTTCGAATCTGCTTGCGCATATGCCACTTGCATCACCACTGAACCAGGTCCACCTCAGTCATTTGATCATGATATGCAGATGCCTTAGGGATCCAACAACATCAAGATCGAATGGTAAAGATACTGTTGATGGAGAAAATCCTGCACCAGTTGGCGTATACAAAACCCCATAAATAGTGGGATATGAACCATCCCAAGTGGTGCAGGATTTTGTCCATCAACAGTACCATGAGGTTGGAAGGGGATTGAACCCCCAATACCTGGGCCACCGCTCTGATGGCAAGCGGATCCTTTTTAAAAAAATGGTTCAGCATGGCACAACCAGTTACCATCTGGCTGTGCCTAATATGGTTGAGTGGAATATCCACTACAAATGTAGCTCCTCTTCCCCGGAAAAGTTCGGGGTTTTCCACTTCAAACAGCGCTGCCAGGGGTTAACCACTATAAATGGGGGTTTAACCACCAACCAACTTGGGGGTTTATGGGGTTCCCCATAAACTACTGGCCGAAGCACCAACCGCACCGGGTGACTTGCAGAGGTGATTGTCCAGATGGCACCTTTGAGATTCCACAGGACTGACGTGTTGCAGCCAGGGATTATCCATTGATAGTGGTACCCCAGAGGATGGATAAACCACCAGTTATGTGGCAGTTTGACAAACGACATTTTCAGGATTTTACCGTTTTACCCAATGGTGACTGGAAAACCACTTCCACAGGACTACCGACGTGACGCCTCCATTTGGGGTTGCTGCAGTCGTTGTCCAGAGGGTATCTTGTCTAAAGCCGCGCCGTGCTCTACATGAAGAAGGGGACCTGAGGTTAGCCGATTAGGAGGTTATAACCTGCAAATAATATACAGCGTATACGGTATGCCTGGGTTTTTATTCCCAGCTCCACTAACGTCGTGAAATAGTCTGTTCATTTATGGTGGTCCATTAAACAAAAAGTCACTACCAACTGTTGGGTTTGCTGTTGGGGTTTTCTGTTGGGGCAGCTTCTCAGTTCACCCGAAAAATAGCCAGTTTGGTGAGAGAACTAAATAACTTCAAACAATTTGACGGGAAAATAAGGATGGAGTGGGAAGACCGGGAATGAAGATGTCTCATTGAAACCCTCTATACAAGTCAAGTGCCAACTCCACCATTTGTGCTCCATCCAAAACCTTGTTTTTGCCATTCAAAACCTGCATCTATCCTAGTGTTGCAGTGGCTGATTGTCGCAATTTATTGTCATCGTGAAAGTGGATGGAAGATGTTCGGGCGTTCAGGCATTCTAGAGGAGTAGATGATTCCACCATTTGGATTTCCAGTATAGTCATGTATACTGTATATCATGTGATAATGATATACTATCCAGGAATTTGCAGATTAGAGGATTTGTTCTGCAACAAGCCCTAGGGATCCAATCGCTCAATGAGGGGGTTGACTATCCCCCCAATCAACTGGTGAGGATGGTACTTAATCCCCCAAATCATCCTCTTTTTTTTCTGGATTGGATTTGTAGGGATGGATGGTTGGCGGCAACTGGGTTTACAACTAAAGTCTCTGAACATGTGTGCCAGATGGTTTGGTGCAAAACGGAATGACTCTTCTCATCTCAGAACCCTTGGCGATGCTGAAACGACATATTTTTTTCCTTCAACTCTCAGTGCCTCCGAGGGCAATGTTACGCAGACTGTGGATGCAAATGCACTCACGCCACGAACTGCGCGGAGCTGTGGGCGAAGACGGAGCTCGTAGTTGCAGGGATGGTACGGGGTGCCATTGGACAGGCGATGAGTGCGTGGATGCTGAAGCCAATGGGATCACGACAACCATTTTTACACTTCCTGAAAACCATGTCGTTGTGGACATTGGATCTTCAGCTTGAATGTTGATTTACAGTAATACTTGTGTTGGGTTGGTATAGTCCCATGTTGAAGGGAATGATTTTTCCAACCTTTTGCAAGTCCAACATATTCTTTTGAATTTGTTGACCATTAAATGTATGCAAAGGCCTTGGGCCAAGATTTGATGGGTATCATGTTTCCAGGGCTTGCCATCAGTGAAGGACACACTTCAAGGAGAGCAAAATGTGTCCCTGTCTATGAAGAGCTGGTGTGCGATGAGGATGCTGGCAACGTGGAGAAACGCGTGAACGGACACACTGCTCCTGATACATTCGTCATTTGGTTTGACAAAAAAAGGTCCCTCGACTTGGTGCTTTCAGGGCCTCCATATTTTCCTGTTGATGGACCAAATCCTGCACCAGTTGGGATGGTTAAACCCCTTTAGTTAGTGGGAGATTATCCATCCCCACTGGTGCGTACGGATTTTGTTCACCAGCCGTATTGATCCTTTTAAAGTCTATGCTTGCCTTAGCCTTACACGAATCCGCATGTTTTTACCCCACTCATCGATCGACTTCAATGGGTCAAAAAAAGGTGGGGCCCGAAGGTTTGGTCTTCGAGGAACCCCCCTATGAAAAACTGGGATTCTAGGAACCAACGGGCACTTAACCACTACCCTGGAATATTTTTGAGGGTGGTGAAAACCAACCACCTGCGAATGTTTCTGTAGGGGTGATTAGGGGTGTACATCATCACCCAAAATGGTGAACCATTCTTTTAATGGTGGTGGAAGGTCACGGACTAGTTATAGTATTATAGTCATTGAATGTCGTTGATCGGCCTGGCCTTCTGGCTGTCGAGGATGGAAGTTTGCGCCGAAAGGACAGATTCTCCATGGGGCGGATGGGGAATGGGTTTGAAGATTGTATGCGCCCTCGCAAATCCTACCACTACAACTACAACCACATCCACCACGTCAACTAGCAGATGGGCTGCATGGCCCTTCCGGCCTGTCACTGAACCAAGGGACCAAGCTTGCCGCGGTCGGAATCATTCCGATAATTCAGTTTCTTAGTTGACAGTTTGAGTTTCAAAATTGTTCTTTTAGATTTTTAGTATAGTACTTCTTGAGGCTCGGTGTTTGGATCCTTTTGGGGTAGATTCTCCCAAAAGCTGTGACCTGTGTTTGGGGCCCATCGGATGGTGAAATTGCGGCCCGTCGGATGCGTGGACACAAGGGGGTTGACAACTCAAAGCTGTAGGGAAGGATATAATGTAACCCAGGTGGTCAGTACCATTTGCCTAGAGTTGTTTCGGGAAAGAATGACCCTGGAAATCCATGGCTACCTTCCAAATGCGCGGGTGATTTGGAACACCATCGAAACGGGGGGGGAATTGAACTCGTTGCCAAGGCTTCATTCTACAAGGTGGTTGCTGTCAGCGGCGGCATTGCAGAGTGCCGGCAGAAGTGTTTGGCCATGGAGAGGAACAAGTGCAAAGGCATTGAGTACCGTGGCGTGACAAGTGTGAAGAGATAGGATGGGAATTGTCTTCAGCCTGAAAAAGGGAAGATGAAATTGAAGATGTCCTAAGTCTTCAGCGCTGAACGTGAAATGAGCAAAGTGTTGCTTCACCCGATGGACGAGGAGACCAGTTCTAACTTAGGACTATTAGTTACTGAATGAATCTAAGAGATTTTGCACACACACAGGAGCATACATACCCGTATCAGCCAGTACTAAAGATTTCTTGTCACCAAGGTTTGTTAAAAGTCTCTTAAATAGAACTGCTCTTTGTTTGGGTGTATTTCTGTGGCGATTCTTGGGCTTAGAACTCCTTTTCCAACTGATGCCCAGATATATACTAGGGCCTAGGGTTTTTCTGAAGGTGATTTGTTGTTCTTCATTGTTAATAATCACCATTGTGCCATTGGGTAAGATTGGTTTCATTGCTGTTTTCCCATTATTAATAATCACCATTGAGTAACTGTTTAAACATTTTTTCAGCCATCTTAAGCAAATCTAAGTGTAGCAGCCACCAGGTACAGCGGTTTTGCTCGATGTGAGTTATGGACGCGTTCAGAAGGTATTGGTGCCACGAATGGTGTGCCCGGTTTCAGTTGCGAGATGAATGTGCAAGCGCCCGTGTTCTCCACACCCTATTGGATCGAAGGTAGGGGTTCAAATGAGCACGAGAAGTTTGAAATATGAAGGCTGACCCTTTCGCCCTCAAAGAAACTCTATTTTTTTTACGAGAGGTCCATTGAAGAAGTGAGACACATAATGCGACATGGTGACACATAATGAGACAGGGTGGGCGTAAGCACTACCGTGAGGTGAAATTTCCCAATCTGACCCCTGGCCCATCTACCACCACCACCACCACCACCACCACCACCACCACCACCACCACCACCACTGGTAAAACTGCTAACTACTACTACTACTACTACTACTACTACTACTAGTAGTAGAAGTAGTAGTAGTAGTAGTAGTAGTAGTAGTAGTAGTAGTAGTAGTAGTAGTAGTAGTAGTCGTAGTAGTAGTCGTAGTAGTAGTCGTAGTAGTAGTAGTAGTCGTAGTAGTAGTAGTAGTAGTAGTAGTAGTAGTAGTAGTAGTAGTAGTACTAGTACTAGTACTAGTACTAGTAGTAGTACTAGTACTAGTACTAGTAGTAGTACTAGTACTAGTACACTGGTACTGGTACTACCACTTGTTGAAGTTCAGCGCTCCAAAAATTGCAGGCTGCTGTAGCGAGAAGCACATTTCAAACTCAAAATGTACAAAACACCTCAGCTTCGGAGCACTTTTTGAAGTTCGGATCTGGTAAAACAGGAGCCGACGTTTGCCCGCGGCTGCAACGCCACTAGTTTCGGAATGTGGCAAATCTAGTGTAAATATCAGTATTTCACTGTCCTTACCGGTATACGTACCGCAGTAGCGGCCGACCCGTTTTTTGGGATTTCTGGGACCGTTTCGTGTGTTTTACAATACAAAACTGTCGCCGCAAATCTCAAGATTTTGTGTTCTCATGGCCATGTGGTGCAAATCCCCTGTAAATAACGCTATTTTAGTGACCCTAAAACCTAAACCCTAAAACTAACCCTAAAACTAAACCCTAAAATCAAAACCCTAAAACTAAACCCTAAAACCAAAACCCTAAAACTGAACCCTAAAACCAAAACCTGAAAACTAAACCCTGAAAAGAAAACCCTAAAACCAAAACCCTCAAAGTAAACCCTAAAACCAAAACCCTAACACACAAACCCTAAAACCTTAAAACCTAAACCCTAAAACTAAACCCTAAAACATAAACCTTAAAACACAAACCCTACAGCCAAAACCCTAAAACCTAAACCCTAAACCAAAACCCTAAAACCAAACCCTAAAACTTAACCTTAAAACCAAAACCGTAAAACAAAACCCTAAAACATAACCATCTGTTGGTAAGATACCCAATAGTTGGTTGGTAAGATACCCAATAGTTGGTTGGTAAGAAGCCCAATGGTTGGTTGATGGGCGAACCCTAGCGCCTGGCGCTAAAATTGCACGCCGCTGTCGCAAGAAGCTCATTTGCAAGTAATCAAAATCTGCAAAAACGCACCACTCCCGGTTCATTTTTCGAAGTATTGCACCGCTGTGGCGCGAAGCACATTTGCAAGCCAAAATGTTAATAACATGTTAATATGCAAGCTGTGGAATGTAAGGATAGGTGAGCATAAACGATCAAAGCTTCAAAATACATTGCATGGATAGTTCACTTAGTCAATTAGTCAGTCAATCAGTTTGTCATCAGTGCGTTTGTTCTGCCATCGGTGACTCGCAACAACCAATCTCTCCTATAGGTGTCCTATTCTTGAAACTTCCGCCACCGCCTCGTGCGGTACTTCTGGTACTGATCACACACCATTTGGCTCATGTTGATTGATGCTGCACGGGGCCTGAATGGCTGTGTTTCATCATGCCAATGAGGCACTCAGGTCATTTGTCCACTGTAGGCACCCAGGTCAGCGCTTGATGTTTCAGAGCAAAGATTTCCAGTATTTTAGGAGGTGAAAATTCAAAGCATTTCTGGATTTTTAAAGGTTTTGGATGATGCAAATATGATGCACACATGTGTTTTAGGAGTCATAAAAGAAACCCTCCTGTTTTGTTGGTTTTCCGCCAGGGCCATGGATTTGTTTTTTTTGGTCCCGGGGAACCATCCGATCACCACATGTGATCTTGTTGGCCGGAAAGGTGGTCACCACCGGGCTTGTCGAGGAGATGATCGAAATGACAACAAACAGAGGTACTACGCAGTGCCATGGCCTGTGGTGAGCATAGGTGAGCACCATCCAACGAGGTGATCAGTTGAAGTTAGTATACTGGAAGTAGAAGTGAGTAATAAACCCAAATCAATGACTTGTAACATCGTATAACTTACAACTAGGGTAAGGCTCTCACTCTCTAACAGTCTTGTTTTGGTAGACCATGGTTTGTTATTGGTTGATCGAAAATCATTATGACCACTGTTACTATTTCTGTGACGCCCCGAGCCGGTCAGATTTACCTCCTCATTTTCTCCTATGAGGCATTCAAGTCGAAGGTCCAAAACCAGTGTTACAGGGCGGCGGCCTTCCCAAACTTAAACCTATGGTTACATACCAACTCCAATTGATCATCCCACTACGTGCTATCATGATGACCTTACAATGACTTTGGTGTTTTTTCTGTGAAGAATGATGAGCAACATGCACACAGCCGTCAGACATGCACACAGCCTTGGGAGAAGGTTTTCACATCCTGCAAAGGATTCGTGTTCTGCATATATACATTGCATGCGGTATACCTATGAACCAAGATCCGATGTTTGACATGGTTGATATTAACATGTCCCCTAAACCCACGCAATTTTCGATGGATTCGCTCCATGGTTCGATGTTTTTTTTTCACGGGTTCACCGGGCGCCCTGAGGTGGAGTTCGGCGTCTTCACATTGAGAGACTGCCAGGAACGGTGCATGAATCTTGACGGCTGCAAGGGTATCGAGTTTTCCATGAACCGCTGTGAGATTTGGATGAGAGACATTCGGGCTGTAAAGTATATCGACCCGAGCGTAGGGAATTTCACGTGCATGGCCTACGGAGTTTGAAGGCTATGCCGGCTATGCCCGGCTGGCTGCCAGGCCAATGGCATGTCCGAATCCTTTTTCGTGCATATAGACAGCTGCATAGATTTCATGATTTATGTCAAGTGGGATGGACGCCAAAATCTCACAACCTGATGCCATGGCTTGGCTCCCAGAGAGGGCCAGTGACTGGTGCAGCCAAACAAGCCTTTTTTCAGTGCAGGATCCGCAAGTTTCTGCATGGGAGAACGAACCACTGTTCTCTCCTGTGGGTTTTACAGATGCTCATTCTGCATTTTCATAAATTCATGGGCCAAACAACACGGCCGAAGTGCGCTTTCGGCGCCAACAGCCAAGGTCTGAAGTTCTTGTGGAAAATCATGTTCAATCCATGGACCCTTTTAGAATTCCATGCGGGGATTATCCAAAATAGGACCAGTGGTGAAAACCATCCGAAATGACGCGAAAGATGATGGATTTTTTTGGGCGACACTTTGGGTTTGATTCGACACGTTGCAGGAAACCACCGTTTCTATGGTCAGTTGGTCCGGTTGTTTCTATGGAATTACTAAAGGAAGAAGCGAAACTCCCAGTTATAGCAATCTCAGTTGTACTATATATTAACTTTAACGATGTTTCATGGTCCATAATCGTAAATTGATGCTCTGACAGCATGAACTGCTTCTTTCGCTAAGCACATAAAAAACGCGACCTGGCCAGAAGGATGCGGCCAGCGGAACGAGAAAACCAGAAAACGAGAAAACCAGAAAACCGAGAAAACCGAGAAAACCAGAAAACGAGAAATTGAAAACCAGAAAACAGGAACACTTTTGGCCGTTTTCGGGCTTTCGTCGTTTTCGCCGTTTTCGCGTTTTCGGGTTTTCGCCGTTTTCGCGTTTTC